>JAGFMW010000106.1:0-60219 GCA_021030935.1 Astrothelium subdiscretum
ATTTATATTAGTTATATTATATATATTGAAGATATTTTTTAAAAAAATATTTTGTATTGTTATAATTAAAATAATACACACAATATTTAGCGGCAACTAAATTTTTTTAATCAATTAAAATTGTTTGAATTTTCTATAAATATATTTGTTTATTAATATTGTTTAATTTTGTGTTTTGCTAATTTAATTTTCAAATTTATATACAATAATTAAATTAAAACGTATATTTGTTTAATAGAATTTTTAATAAACAATAAAATTTGTTAAACAATAAAAATATTAGTAAAATATAAAAATAATTTAGTTTGATTGAATATTAATAATCAAAAAACTAAATTTAAGAATATAATATTCAAATATAACAAATTGAAACTATATATAGCAATTTATATAGCGAATATATTATTTGGACTTAAATATTTTTTTAACTAAATTATTATATTTATTAGATATTTTGCAAAATATTGAATAGCTAAATATATATTATATATCGCTAAAAATTATAATAAATTATTTTTATTTATTCAAATATTTATATTGAATTTATATATTAACAATAAAATAAAAATAATTATTATAATAAGTCAACAATATCAATTATTTCGAATTTATATATAATTTTGATAAAATTAATATTGAAATATTTTAAATATTAATTTTTTTTTGTATTATTAGCAAAATAAAATTTATTAAAAATTTTAATATTCAAAAATATTTATTTCAAAAATTCTCAAAAAATATTGTATAAATAATATTGTTTATTTAATTATTAACTAAAATTTGGCTTTTAATATTATCGCAATATTTGTTAGCAATATTATTTAAAAATTCGAAAAAATAAAAAAACCCAAAAAATTTTAAATAATTTGTAAAAATTGCAATCAACTAAACTATAAAATATTAAATTGTACAAATTCGAAAATAGTGATATATAATTATTGTAATAAAAAAAAATATTAAAATATCAAATATTTTCACAAAATTAAGCCAAAATATTATTTATATAGCAAAATTAATTATATAAAATAAAATTATTCACGTTAGATAATAACGCTAAACAAAAATATATATATTTATTGTGGCTTAAAAATATATTTTTTTAATAAATATTTTCTATTTTCTATTTTTTCTCAACTATTTTAATTTGAATTTAAATTATTTGCAATTATATTTTTTAAATTATTATTTGTTGTTTTATTTAATTATAAAATAAACAAATTTATTATTGCTATTATTGCTATTACTATTACTAAAATTAAATTAGATAATATTATTTAGATTTAGATTGTTGATATTGATATTAGTAATATTGAAGAAAAAATTAGTATAAATCCAAAGTTGAAGAAAAGTCCACTAATAAAGAGTTTATTGAAATTTTTATTCTTAAAATTGATAAAAAAATCGTGAATATAAATATTTAGTTGATTAAATATATTAAGAATTTTAAAAATATAAACGCGTTTTGTGATAAATATTTCGATTAATTTCTCGATCACAATATTTTGTTTAATAAAAATATTGCAAATATAAAATAATATTGTGTTGGTTTAAAATCTAAAATTATTACTATCGAAAAGCTTTTTAATATTGTTTTTTAGATTAAAATTATTGAGTTCGACAAAAATATTATTATCTCTAAAAATCTTACTATTTTTATCGATTAATATAAAATCCGTTTAAAAAAAAAGAAAAAACGCGCACGTTTTACAACTATCAAATTCTATTGTGATAGAAAATTTGGTAAAACGCGTTATATATTTAAGGCCAAAACTATTATTAAAACTTCTAAAATTTCTATCGAAACTATCAAGATTTTTATTAAAATTACCAAAACTATTTTTGAAATTAAAGCTACCAAAACTATTCTTGAAGCTTCTAAATCTATCAAAAAAGCTTTCAAAAAAAAACTAATTGTTGAAGCTATTGTTGAATTTTCTAATACTATATTATTAATTAATACGTAGATAGAAAAAAACCCGGCCAATACTAATATTGGTGGCTAGAATACTCAAACTTTAGACGACGCAAACAATTGATAATAAAATACACAAAAATAGAATCGTAAAAAATAATACAATAAAAAAGAATAGTACGATAGAGTATAGATATAAAATAGAAACTAGGTATAGAGAAACAATTGTTGGCGAAACAAATAGGCACTAACCCTATTTGCTTTACTACGAATAGATATTGACTCTATTTGCTTTACTTTGTTGATCGAGATCAACACTAATAGAAGAGAGAGATATTGTGATAGCACATAATCTAATCGGACCGACTTTATCTACCCTATTTTCTGAACCCTCTATACTCTACAACTTAGATAGCTTCTAATACAACAACAACACATTCTACTTTGATAGCACTACAAACACCTTGTGAGACAATCGTCTTATTGCATTTAGAAACACCGTTCGGCTGCTGCCTTAATAAAGAGGGAAAATATTCTATCTCTAGAATCTGAGTACAGACTTTGGTCGAACTTCCATATCAGGCTTCGAATATCATCTTCTTTGTCATTGATATCATGACTCGTATCTAGGGTTCCATTTGCTGTTTCGTCGAACTGCAAAAAATCTTTCATCATCCTTATGATTAGTAGCGCATCAACGACAAAACCCCACGGCAATTTTGTTTGTTGCAGCAAAACACCATCTGTCGACTCATTCTAACCTCTTGAAGAATCCATCGCCTTGGGTATTTAGTACACAGTGGCGGGTTCCGAAGATACGTACTTACCGACGGAACCATGGAAGATGTAAGAAGTTTGTAATTGCTGCCGGTGAGGTAGTTGTAAAAATCTTCAAGAAAATAGTAGATATCGCTCCTTGACTAGGGGTAGAAAGAAGGCCTGAGAGGACGCGAAAGTGGGCAAACACCTTCACGTCTTCTTCAGCCTCACTCGCCCAAACTCGCACCTTAGTAGCCTGGCCGTAAATGGCACCCATAAATGGCACCCATCCGCGGAACCTGCTGCTGTATCTCCTTTTTGCACGCCTGATGTAAAGAAATTGCATCAATCCAAAACATGCGTGGCTTTGACTTCGAGCGCAAGCGCCGCAACATTAGATCCACGCTCGGAGTAATCGATAATACTTCGTCGCCGTTGCATAGTAGTTTCTGAGGAAAATCAGGTTGTTCCCAACAGTATGGTATAGCTTCATAAGACTCCGGTCCGGGGCCGAATGAACATTGGATAGCCTCACGGTCAAGATGGCGGATGTCACATTGGAGAGGCGAGTTGAAATCAGTAGAAGGATGAAGACAGAGAATTCCTATCCATGTTGGACCTTCCAAGGGCTGGTAGGAATATTCAGAGAGAACGGCCAGCGTATCCGTAGAATTTCGCGATGAAAGCTAAATGATTCGTGGCACCGGGTTTCGCTCATCAGAATTGTTACAAGCTGATGAGAACTTACCGATCCAACCCCGACGAAGTGTGGGTTGGAGACAGTTGCTTGACGAGATCATGAGAGCTTCGATGGCGATTGATCTTGATCAGACATATTGAGATAGCTTGTTGGTTCAATAATCCAGACGGGCGGATTACTGTGACGTTCAAATATTGTCGTTGAGTGGCGGAAAGCCTGGGACGAGATCGCTCAAATGGTGTAGAAACTGCCGATCTGAGGTTTGGTATCTACTTTACTGCCGTTTCAGGGTTCCGCTTCACCCCTAGACCAGTCGATTGTGATGGTGGTGGTGGTGGATATTGTCTCTGGTAGCAACCGCGCACCGTCGACGGCGCCACGGAACAACCCTTGCTCGACCCTCAATTCCATTCACCACGCCAGTGATTACACTGCTACATCTCAACCGCGCCGACCTCCAGGACAACAGAGCAGCCTTCCTCTCTACTGACGATCATGAGGGACCCTTTTGAATGGCCAATTGCAGGCTCTCACGAAGCCTCTGCTCGTCAGAACCCGACGCAATCGCAAGCACCGCCCCCCAGCACCGTCTCCAAGAGCGAATTCCGAGCCACCAAAGCTATGGCATGAGAGACTTGGTTCTGAGGAACAGATATGTCACCTTTATGCACCATGGAGATGGCATTTTTCTTCAATAAGCGCTCGCGTGTCGCACTCGAAGAATCATATAGCTGTTTCTGTGGCAATCCAATTTGAAGGTTGTCCAGACGCACAACCGACGCGATTTCGAACAGAATCGTCAGCATCGACCCTTCGAAGCCTTCTCAGCCGCTACTCTGAACGTATTTAGGCCGTAGCTTGGCCAGACAAAATATGAAAAAATTCCGAGTTGATAAAGGAACACGAGTCATGCTCGCAACGGTTCGACCTCTCCATGATCAAGAGCTGGCATGGACGGATGGATGAAAATATTTTCTTCAAAGAAACATTATAAAAAGTGAGAGAGGAGCGGAGGCATCTGAATGATCAGTGGTAAGGAAAGTTCGTTGGCATAATGTCTATCTCCTTTCCATGCCTGTAATCTCTTCCAAGGCTGCCGGTTTCTTTTTCCCACGGCTCGTTAATTGCTTGCTTGGAGTCTTGAATCCGAGACGCGATAACTTTCAATCCGTCAATGCTCATTCTGAAGTCCCCTCCGATATGTTCGTCCCCTTTCGAAATTCTCATTGGTAATCGTCCCGAATATGCTCTTCTCATAAGTATCATCTCTTTCTTCCCATCCGGCAAAAAGATTTTACGGCTCTGCTTGCGGCGTTCCGTTCATCAGTCACCGAGTTACCACACTATTTGAAAGATGTTCCCTGCTGTGCTGTAGATTGCCTGCTTCGAACCAGTCTCTTCTCAAATCAGATTAGGTTGGCATGTCTCATTCAGTCCCTCTCCTTTTGTTTTTGAAATTTGGACATATATATCGATCTCCAGAATTGGAGTCGAAGCCAGCTAATCATTGTTTAGGCCTGAATTGCGGAACTGGGCTACCTTTTGCCGTGGGAGACTCGAGGCTTGCGTTTGCATTCGCGCGTGCACTGGCCTGTATTCTGGTAGAGGTCGAGTCGCATGACTGAACGTTGGATACAAAGACACCGTATCGGCAACACTATCCATCGTTGATTAATTAGAGGAGAAGCTCAAATGAAGTTTATTGGTCTGGATACAGGTAGTGGAAGGCAGAAGCATTGCCTTAACGAAGTACCTGAGCCAGACAAGGGTCCAAGGACAATACGGCGATCATTACTGAACGATATCGACCCTGCCTCCATGCTATCAACCACCGAGCCTTGCCTGTACCTAGTAGTACAAGAAACCTTCTGTTGGCATTAGTCTGCTCTCCGATTAGCCACTGGCCTTTTGCGTGGTACAGCCAAGCTGCACTAACAACAATGGAAAGGTCGCTGACAGAGCCGAGGCCTTTCGAGACAGGTCAAGAAGCCAGGTCCTTTATTCATGCCAAGGATGGGCTTGATGGGAAGTATTGAGACAAATTGTCCCTGCTCAGTTTGTTTCCTTGACTGTTGACAGACAAGCCAGCCATGAAACAGGCTCATCGGACATATACTTGCTCCCCCGACTGAGATAATTCCATCTCATAGGGTTGAGCAGGGGTATTACGCAGCGCCGCAGTGTTCAGGGAATATGTCTAGCGTGGACTGTGAGAAGAGCAGATCACCCGTCAAAGCTTTGTCGCTCTGTTGGTATCATCACCCTCAGTGGGTCTGTTGCCAAAGTGCCGTCACGCGTCAGAGATCCGCGCAAACGCTTTGTCCTTGATTCTACCACTTCGAGCACAAACAAGCGAGCACAGATTCCCAGATCGTTTGCTGAGCTTCATTCGATCTTTACCAATCTTCGCAATCCAGAAATCATGCTACATTTATTGGATCTCCCCGACAAAATATTGCTCACCATCTTTCGTTTGGTCGTCAAGGCCGACCCGCCTCCACAAAAGGTCGACAACGGACTGCGAGAACTGTGCCCCAATCCCGTCAATGATATCGCAGGATTTTGGGTTTCGAACTCCAACCTGAATAGGAAGTTGGCCGTCACCTCGCGCGAAGTCTTCTTTGTCGGCAGCCCTCTGCAGCTTGTGAACAAACGCATCCAAAAAGATGTAGCCGTTGTCCTCGGGCAAGACTTCACCCACTTATTACGGGCGGAAAATCATAAGACGTATGGAATGATGTTTGATCTTGGGCTTGATGTTAGTACATTTGCGACGCATACAATACGACATCTTGCACTACACTCTGGTCCCCCGGCTATCCGTCGCGGGCCCTCTGCTGCGATATTGTCCGCCAATGTTCCAATATCACGGGAGCTTGCCTTGCAAAGGTTTCCGGCGTTGAAATCCCTTACGTTGGATATTGCCATTCTCCTCGTCGATGGTGAATTTCCAGGAGAGGTTGCGAACTTCTTCAATGCCTTCCGTCATACCTCAACGATCGTGTGCTTGCAATCGGGAGGAGATGGCCACCGTCAATTAGACATTATCGTGGTCCTACTGGCATGGCAACGCTTGTAGGCTTCAATGAGTGACCACTTTGTTTAACGCAAACTAACGAGTATAGTTGGACTTTTGGGGATCGAAAGCGTCTCGACGTTGATCAAGGTCGAGCTTACTATTACGAATGCACACTCAATTGAGCTCACGATGGAGGCAAGAAGGGATGGTTTCAACATTTGAACTGGTAAACACTGGATGCCAGTTGCTGCGATGATGAAAGCATTGGATGTCTCCCTGATAATGGCTTGGCTCTCCTGAGAGAGGTGATTTTCTTCACCAGGATTATACGGTCGGTGGCTAAAGTATGTAGATACCAATGCAGCAGAACCACTAAATCAGAATTTTTCCGCAAGCCAGAGCAGCATTCATAACCAGTTTCGCAGTAATGCAATCGTTTCTAGAAGGGCAAATGCTGCAGAGTGTAGCAGATCCGGCAGATAAAGAAGAAATGATCCTGAGGAAATATAATCTAAGGACGTCCTGCAGGCAATGCATCTTTGCATGAACGTGCAGAGGCTAATATCATACTGAAAGTGATATCTTTGAAGAGGCATAAGACGCTACTGACTGCTATCATTTACACAAGCTTCCAAGGCCCATTCTTCTGCACGACTTCTTCTAAACTCATAGTTTTGGTACCCTTGGCTAGCCACCTATCGCTTCGATCTTGGTTTCTTTCTTCGCCTTTGCCGTAGTAGTTATAATTCCCAAGGAGCAACATGGTCTCGGTCATTTCGTCTGCAATGTTCTCCGGAAAAAATGCGTGAAGTTCGTTGGGAGAAACCGTCGTGAAACCTATTTCCCTCCCTATTTCTCTACTTATGGTGGCCAGCATTTCTTTAGGGGAAGCCCAAGCAGAAAGCGCATTGACGCTGACCCCATTAGCGTCTTTGCCACCTTCGAACAGACCGATTACATATTTTCCGGTATCTCCTCGAGGATCAATGACTGGCCAGGTGGCAGTGGTGTTGTTACTGTCTGCTAGTGGAAATGGCATGACCATGGAGAGGCTTCCCTCAACATTCTTGATCTGATCTTTGTATGAGTTGAAATACATGGCTATGCGCAATGATCAGTGTCGACGCGGACCGAATGGGTTTTGAAACATGAGCTTACAAGGCATGAAGTAGGAAGCAATCATTTGCTCCTTATTCGCCTCCACGAATTCTGCCACCACGGCCTTTCCATCGAAATGCTCTACTCGCTTCAAAACTCCTTTTGTAAGTCTCTCCACGTTTGGAAGAGCAGAGAAGATGAAGTGCGTAACATTCTCTGCCTTGCACGCCTCGAATATGTTCTTCCCCTGCTGCACCTCGATCTTTTTCGACATGACGTCCTTGTCCCAAAAATTGGTCACACCGAAGACACCATGAGACCCGCGAACTGCTGCTCTCAAGGACTCGACATCATTGACGTTTGCTGAAACCATCTCCACGCCTTTCTGGACAAGACTTTGTGCAGAAGCGCTTGATGCATTCCGGCTTACACCTCTCAGGCGGTACTTGTGTTGGAGTTCTGGATCGCTTAGGACAAGGTCGATGACACTGCCGCCTTGGTTTCCTGTTGAGCCGAAGATTGTGAGCAGCTTTTTAGACATGTTTCAATGCGAGTCTGTTGATTAACTATTGATGGTGCTGGCAGCCTGGTGATGTCCCTAGGCAGCGCACAGTGCAGCTCAGCTCCTTTTATAACACTCACCTTGGCGCTGTTACAATACTTCATCAATCCAGCTCCAGGCTGATGCCAAGCAATCAGACTGGCAAACAAGACCTTACCGTTTGGGCATGACGGCGTCTTCTTCGGGTTCGGGTTCCAAAGCGCGGCTTGCGCTATCCGTACAGGATAACCCCGGTCAAACCCATATTGTATGCACAAACTTCCACGATCACGATCTAGACACTATGCGATAACATGAAAAAATTGAACAAGAACGAAATGAAAGTAAGGTATCATTGGTGAAGATGCGAAGTACAGGCTTTTACCTAAGGCGATTTCCTGCTCCCGCAAAGATGATGTTGACAGCATAGCTTCACTTAATCGTTATTGGGGAACTTTTTAGCAATTCCACCCGGCGATTGAGTCGAAAGGATAGTTACATACTGAGTGAAAAAAATCCGATTCAGCTTTAGAGTTCACTTAGACTAGGTACCTAGGTAGGTAGGTACAGAGCGAGCGCATCTTACCTACATTGGGTTAGATCAATCTGACCAATCATCCTGCTTAAGACCCACTCCATTATGAATCCGCTCCACGTTCTTGGCAAGAACAGTGCTTCCCCTTCTTCAACCTCCCGACAGTGGATCCCTATGCCGAATCTCGTAAAAGGCCACAGATAACACCTTTTCGTCTATTGGACAGAAGAGACCGTGTGCGAAGGGTCTCTGGGAGACTCGAGACAACTTTTGTGAGCATCTTTTGCTTGCTATTCTACTTCCGCCCGACGCGCTTGAGTCTAGGAACGCATGAGCCGCAAGTCTTAGCTATCAAATGGCAAGTTTTAATGCTTGTCGGACCAAGGCTGCGACTCCTTTCTTCCCCCGGAGCTTCTGTCATCTTCACACAGTGCTCGCTTCCTGTATCTTATGAAATAGGATAAAGGCCGACATCTGGCTTCATGGTCAACGCACACACCATCAGACCATCATCAAGGTAGAGTGGTACGGCGATGAGATAGTGGCATGTACGATTGTATATCCAAAATCCCCTAGACTAGAAGGGGTGTCTGCCTATGAAGCCCAAGCATAGATTCACATTTCTCTAAACTTGACTGCACTAGGTGCTGCGGCCCGTATTCAAGGCCACAAGACTGAGGTACAACGAGAGGTTTCTCATATCTAGGCCCTACACATTCAAACGCCCTCTGGAAGAAGCTTCAAGATGTCCTTGATACTCTCCCATATAATATAGCCTTCCTCCCAAGGCGCCGCGTGCACTCCTACGCATCTCGTGCCTCTAATCACGCGCAGCTCCCGCACCTTCTGCAGTTGCTCCTTCATCCTCTCCATTTGATTCATCGGTACCAATTGGTCCTGGACACTCTGGTCTACTACAATCAGCGGCGGCGCTCTCCCATCGCGCAGCCGCTCAGCGAGTTCATTCGCATCAACATGCGCTGGGCTTGCCGCCGGCCATTGGCTCTCGTCGGATCCGAAAGCAATCCCCAATAGATTAGCATAGACGTCTTCGAGCTGGGCATGTGTATCGCCGAGCCCGTGCACCAACGCTGGCAGGTCGTACAGGCCGTTGAGACCAAGAAGTGCGGCTGGTTGTGGAATTTCTGGCAAAGTCTCGCGGCCCCAGTGTCGTACCGGCCGCAGGGCTGCTTGGAATGCAAGACACGCACCAGCGCTGTGGCCGGAGAGTATATAAGAGCCGTCGGTGAGGCCTATTGAGCGGAGAAGGGCGAAGCCGTGCAAGACGTCCTGAATATGACCTGGATGCGTTGCCTCGCGAGCAGGATCCGAGTGATGGCTTGACGTGGGATCATAGGGAAGCGTAGGGTGAGTAGGGAAGGGGGAAAGTGTATAATTCATGGAGACGATGGCATCGATCGGACCGGTCCAGCCTTCGTCAACAAGCCCGTCGGCGAAGGCATGAGCAACGGTAGCCTCGATCGATGTAGCGGAAAGTTGTGGATCGCGCCATGCGCCTCCATGGATATGTACATGCCAGCGCGGATGATGCCCAGACGTCTCAAGCGCCGGAAGTGTTGTAAGAGCGGTACCAATGAGGCCAGCAGTTTTCGGAGTCCAGGGTAAGTAAATATTGAGGTTCTGTAGGCGATTGGCAGTTACAAGATATGGGACATCCTTAACGGCAACTATGGAGACTGGTTTTGTGAGGTGAGGACTCTTGACTTCGGCACGCTGCCATTCTGTCGTTATAGATTTTTGCATCTTGAGCGAAGGCTATATCTTTAAAAAAAGAATACCTTACGAAGCGTAAAAGGGCTCATGCAGGAACTTTATGAATGACAGGTAATACTTGAAGGGGGGTTGAAGGATGTGGTATTCAGTTATGACATGCCAATAGCCTCGACAAGTTCTCAATTTTTTTTCTAGTTGATCTTATCATTCCGTTCCGAATTTTCGGCTGGACGACTAGCATTTGTTTGGGTTGCCAAGAGCTCCAGCAGACGCTTTCTCCGTCACTATCCCGGATCCGGCGGTCTACAACTCTGGATTTGGCTTCGGTACAAATTTTGATGACACGACACGCGGCAACGTAGCTACCAGGCAGTCGTGCCCATTCGTGTTCTACAAGCCAATGGGAGATCTCGAAATACGTCTGCGGGATCTTGCAGATCTTGGCACTATTGCTTCATCAATTTTTAAGCATTACAAATCGCGTCGTAAACATTCCCATGTCAGCCCCCTTATACAAATGTGATACTCTAGGTGTAACTTATTTCTCTCCAAGACACTAAAATTGACCCCTGTTTTGGACGCTCTATCTCAGCCTCAACATCCAGATCTGGGACGCTAATAGAAAAAAATTAGCCCGGACAAGATAATCAGTTATTAAAAACAACTGTTAAATATATAGCTCTTTCTAGCACATAGAGATCTGTTAGCTACCTCCCTAATTTTGCGACAGCTTTGGCATTTTAGTCAGTGGATTGTTTAGGTCCTTGCGGATTCCCATATTCGAGGACCAGCACGCTCGTATTGTCGCCATGAGAGTATGCACTCGGTTTCTTAGTCTTGTGCCCCGTGCCCACGATCAACTGAAGCGCGGCAAGCTCTAAACTCAATTCATCAAACTTGAATTCACTTCCAGGAAAATTCGAAAAAATTATAAATTCGCCCGACCTGATTGCATATCCGTACAGTGTTGCTGTCACCGTCCAACAACTAAAACAAGAAGGGTTGCAATCGACGCCCACAGCATTCGTTTTCCTTTGAAAATACTCTCTGACCCGGATCCAGCGGGTTGGACTGTACTAGCTGGAATATCACTTGAGGTAGTGTAGCTTCCCGCTCCCGCATTGGTGCTGTCCGGCCCCATGGCGCTTGCAATATAATCGCCCACATCAGTTGTAAAGGCATTTGTTTGCAACGATACCGTTTTTCCATTGACAACTACTGCTGTGTCTCCGGGTTCCAATGAGACGGTCGTACCTGAGATGACTATACTTTGGTCCGGATTTAGAATTTGGCCATTAGGTAAAACTATGCCCCGGCCATTCGGTGCATAGGAAATTGGTACAATTTCTGAGCCAATAGTGATAGATTGCGGCGCCGAAGTTACAGCGAGAGGGACAGTAGAGGGACCCTCAACGAGATAGCATTCTCCCGAGGGGAGGGAGACAGAAACACCGTTGATCGTAGTGGCCTGACCGGCGGAGAGGGTTTTGTCGCCGGGGAATATGATATCACCATTGGAGGGAACATAAGAAATAGGGATCATCTGTCCACCGATGTTCACGGACTGAAGAGCAAATAAATCTTTCCCAGAGCCTGCCATACGGAGCGTAGAAGCGCTCAAGCCGCTACCAATAACCACCACATTTGCTGATGCACTGCCCAGGCCGGCCGGTACAGAAATTGGAAGCCCACCGTACGTTATTGCATGGCCTGGAGTCACGGTTAGGGAGTCTGGAAGAATGATGGCACCGGATGGGCCAATAACTGCGGTAATAATTGAGCCATCACCAACTGGCAGGTATACTGCAGCACTGTTCGAGGTACTTTCTCCGTCGCCTGCTGCGCTGGGCCTTGTCTCTGCACTCAGTGGGCTGTAACCAATGGCGGAACCTAAGACCGAATTTGGAGAGACCAAGCTTGAACCAGAGCCTGCGCCAGAATTCTCATCATCGACTATATGGCCCAGGTTCAATGATTCCGATGGTCCACTGCCTGCTCCCGATCCTGAGTCAGAGCCAGAGTTTAATCCAGAGCCGGCATTCACATGACTGGGGGCCACAGAGCTCTGAAGCGGCGAAATATGTTGAGCAGCAACGCTGAAGATTGCGGATGCCATACTTTGTAGTCCTCCGAGCTCCCCAAGCTGTCCCTCGTTGGAATTGGCATTACTGCCAGACCCTCCAGTATCTGACCGGGAGCTGTCACCACTGCCTGCACCGGAGCTATCACTGCTGCCAGGTGCTGACCCTTGGGATCCTGTGCTCGAAGATTCCCTGCCGCCGCTGCCCTCCCTACTATTGCCTCCTGACCCAGAGTCATCCGGCTCTAGGCTCCCGCTAATGCCATTTCCCGAATTGTTTGGTTGACTGCCTTCTGAGCCCGGATTGCCACTGTTGCTACCGGAGCTGCTGCCGGGACTGCTCGGACTGCTGCCCTCCAACCCCGGATCACCACCTCTAGAGCCACCCAGCGCCACAGAACTATGGGCATTTGGGGATTTAACAGGGACTGGCGGATTGGCGGAACCAGGCAAGTTCGCAGACGTCGGTGGGTTCATCGGTTCAGGCGAATCTACTGGCGAAGGCTGGTTGAGAGGCGGGGGCATCGGTGCGGGAGACGGAAAAGGTGAGACGGATGGTGGCTCCGGTCGTGGTGAGCTCCCAACCCAAGGAGCATTACCGGGCATTTTCACGGTCACGCTCTGCGTGTCAGTGAGCTCGTTGACAGGAATATGAACTGTAGGTTCACCGATTCCCTGGCCTCCACTACAACTCCCTACATATGGATATTCTTGTATATTTGATGGCACCGATTTCACATAATCGATCAGACTTTGCGGGAGCTGTGGTGAATCCGGTCAGCGTTGGACGGTGCATTTCAGTGGGCAGGAAACTTACATCTATCATACCTGACGATTGGCTCATAGTTGTATTAACGTATACGGGATATCCATCTTTTGGATACCCGAAATATTGATCGAAGAAATTGAGTCCAATTGGATCGATACTTGAATCAGAGCAGGTCCAGGGCCCAGCTGAGCCAATCCGAGACGGCGTTCCGTACATGATACCCACGTCCAAAAACTCCCAGAAAGGGGTTGGAGAAGTACTATGTAACATCAGTAGGATCATCTTACGACTTGAAGAGTGGTACTGACATTGTTAGGTTACTGTCGATCGTCACCTTGGTACCTCTTAGAATAGAGGTAGCGTCATAGTCCTGAGCGCCATAATTAGGGGCCAGAGTTAAAGGGACACCCGGTAGTGAAGGAAATCGCCAGAGGGAACCTTCTGGTGGTTCATCCTCCCAAAAGCCGTATAGGTCAGTTGTTACCGCGTAGGTTGAGATACCCTGTGCAATCCTAGTCGCACTGTGGTTATATACGGTGGTTACGTTGCCCAGCAAAATGGTATCATCGTACTGAATATAGCTACAATCTATTAGATGGGATCTGCCGAGATCTAGATGTGAACGGAGAAGCTTACTTTGTGATGATTGTAGCAACAGTGACTTCGTAGCTTGAGGTCCACCACCTGGGAAAGGGGATGAGCAATGCAGAGTTGGAAGCAGTAGCGGCCATTCGTGGAATACGTACTCGTTCAAAGCTACTGAAGTGGCAACAATTTCGCAGCAGGTGATTGAAGGGGTAGTTGGTGGGTTTGGCTCTCCACTAGGATTCGTCAAGAGGGCCACCGTTGTAACGTTTGAATGCGATGGAACTAGTTCAGAATATATTAGCATGTCCACTTGTGTCAAGAGATAGAAACCTTCAATGAATCACTCATATTATAGAAGGAATATATCGAGTAGGCCGATTTTGACACATACATTGTCGAGGGAAGATAGCATTTGCACTGCTAAAAGCAAGCACACTAGCGACTATGAAGACCTGCCGTAACGACATTATAGTTATCTGGAAGAAAAGATTGAAAAAGTGAGAGGACATCTCTCAGCCATTGCAGGAAGATGGGAGATGGTCAAGACGCTCTTAATTGGATAATGCCCAGAATTTCGATATGCAAGCCTGACAAGGCTTACACCGGTCAAAGTTCCAGCTATACGGACATTTGAAGCGACAATGCAGGAACGGCGTGTCATCGCTATCAGCAATGTAACATCTTGGCCGCGCCTGTTGCCTTGTAGTTCGGCTTCGCCGCCATCTTTTTATTACATGCGGAAGTCCGACTGACCAGGTTTGTCATCGAATTTCGAGCCGCGTCGCTGCCTGCAGTGCCTTGCTAAAGTCTAGATGTCTACCTGTGCTTCCGAAATTAGCTTCTACGTTGTATTTCCACAGCTAGTGTGCTGTGGGATCCCGGGTAGTTCTTACGTTCGGCCACTAATATGCTCACACCTTTCCCGGATACATATTGATTCGCCACTCAAGTGTATACTCAGGCAATATTTTGAGAATCAGCCAACGGTTTAGGTACTTCACAATAAATCAAAGTATCCAGCGCTTTAGATTTCGGTAAGGCTGATATGCGAGAAATTCTTACTGCGTCGCGCTAGCACCATGCAATATCCTGGTTGAGCTGGATATCTAAAGGGCGCGAGAAGAGCTCATTTGTTGATCCACTCTATTTAGCCAGGCGATTTATTGACCTCCTTTTGGCTGGAAGAGCTGAATAACGGGGTGCGTCTATCACGATCACGTGATCTTTTGAAAGTGCCTGGCACCCACCTGCAAGCGGACTTGCCCTGCCCAGACCTGCACTCGTCCTGCCGTGGAGCCCCCGAGGTCAGGTAGGTATTAGATCCCTCATTCCAGTTACGATGTTGAAGTTGAGGTTTGTTGCGGTACGTGTGGCTTGCAATGGAGCTGAAGCAAACCGGAAGATGAGAGGCGTCGCTAGTCCTGTTAGGGCCGACATGCCGGTTTCCGAAAGCCACAAACGACGTCACTGGTGTTGTCATGTCGACGCCTGAGTACTACTACTACTCTAAACTTCCTCCGCCGCAGCCCCCGTGCATATCATCTTGAGATTGCCCGTCCCATACGATACTTACGTTCCTATATCCTTCCTCTACAAATCAATCGTCGAATTAGTAGATAACCTCGTCAAGATGCATCGGACTTACAGCATGCGCCAGTCGCGCGCGCCGACTGCGTCGCAAATCCAGAATCCACCTCCTCCACCCTCATCGACCAAGTCTAACCGATTCTTTGGCAAAGCCAACTTTGGTATGTTCCAGGCAGCGTTTTCCTTGTCTCTCTTTATTTGCTGTCGTTGTAGAAGTGTCAGGGACCCCTAGAGACGTCTTTAATCACTGCACGGCAATACGTTGCGCAAGCTGGAAGCAGCTGTGTTACTTGCAATCCCTTCCATGTCGGCAGTGAAAGCTAGAATTACCACCATGCGATCTCTTTTCCTGCTTCAGTCTGGTCCTGACTTTGAGGATATAGGTCACAATTTGCGCAAGAATACTGCTGGCGCGTTTGGACCCGACCTTGCCAAGAAGCTTTCACAGCTCGTTAAGATGGAGAAGAACACAATGCGTAGCATGGAGCTCGTTGGGAGGGAGAGGATGGAAGTTGCTCAGCAACTTTCCATCTGGGGCGAAGCCTGTGATGACGACGTTTCGGATGTCACGGACAAACTCGGCGTCCTGATCTACGAAATCGGAGAATTGGAGGATCAATTCGTCGACAGATACGACCAGTATCGTGTCACCATCAAGAGCATCCGTAACATTGAGGCCTCCGTTCAGCCCAGCCGCGACAGGAAGCAAAAGATCACGGACCAGATCGCCCAGCTCAAATACAAGGAGCCCAACTCCCCAAAGATCGTTGTTCTTGAGCAGGAGCTCGTCCGTGCTGAGGCAGAATCTCTCGTTGCGGAAGCTCAGCTATCCAACATCACGCGTGAGAAGCTCAAGGCTGCTTTCACCTATCAATTCGATGCTCTTCGCGAGCATTCGGAGAAGCTTGCTATAATTGCTGGTTTTGGAAAGCACCTCTTGGAGCTTGTTGACGATACTCCTGTTACTCCCGGTGAAACCAGAAATGCGTACGATGGTTATGAAGCCAGTAAAGCGTAAGTCTCCATCAGGTCAGACCTTGATCTCATATTAATCGACCGCACAGTATCATTCAAGACTGCGAGGATGCTCTCACCAATTGGGTTGAGCAGCATGCCGCCGTCAAATCCAACCTCTCCACGCGTGCCCGCACTCTATCTCAGCGCCGTCACGCCGGCCGTCGCCAACCTGGCGAAGGTGTTGATCTTGCTGACCAGGATCAACCCCTCCAGAACCGCGAATCTGGCTTGTGGGTTCCGGCATCCCATCACCGTGGCGATGAATATGAGGATGATGAGGAAGAGGAAGAAGAGGCTGGAGAGACTGCCGCAGCGGCTAATGGTGAAGAAGCGAGGGGCCGCGAGGAAGAGCGCGTGCAGACTGCGTAGGTTCAAAACCGAGACCGCATGATTTGGGATGTCTGGAGGCCAAGGCGACGTCGGTTTGATTTAACGTGCTACGAGCGGATACCCGTGAATTAGAGGTATGGAAATGGGCGATACAATAATGCGGTAATGGGGAGATATTTGAACGCCACGGGGTTGGGAATTTGAATTATGTGCTCGTTGTGAATGCGGAGTCTACAGATGTCCCCCAACTGCTTTCGTTGCTGTAATACTATTCTGTTAGTCTAATAACGTGACTCCAGTCGTTTGGTTCAACAATGGAAATCTCGCAAATCACTGATAAATAACGAGGCGACCTCTCAAGCAAATTTCTCAACCTTTAATAAAACAGCATCAAAATTTTTCATTTGATTGACAAAAGTATGCGGTAATCAACGAAGCATAATAACTCTGACCTAGATTACCTAGTCGCTTCGCCTTGCTCGGAGGTCCCAAAAGTTGGAGTCCTCCGCAGCTTCACCTCCGAAATCGTTGCTCTCACATCGCGCCCACAACACACTTTCAATCTGGGCTTTGACAAGCCTGTCCAATCCTTTAACTCGTCATGATAGCATGCTAAAACCCAGCTTCACATTTCGTGCCCCGCTATCATGGTCGACCACGCTCAAACTCCCAAAATCGCAATTCCCACCTCGCGCTATTCCTGCCGAACGACCTGCGTACCTGCGTCGCTGTACCGATGACCTTTATTCCTGGCAGAGCAAAGCTCGCGTTGCCCCATTTGCAAACACAAATCGTGGCAGTAAGAGTCGGGATAATACATTCGTCCTTCACGATGGACCTCCATACGCCAACGGAAGCCTGCACATAGGCCATGCCTTGAACAAGATTCTCAAAGACTTGATTTGCAGATTCCAACTCAGTCAAGGCAATGGCATCCATTATGTTCCGGGTTGGGATTGCCATGGACTTCCCATCGAGATCAAGGCATTGCAACTACAAAAAGAGCTCGGCTTGGGCAACGAGCAGGCTACTACCAGAGATGGAGAGGCCGGTAACGCGGTCGCAATTCGACAAGCAGCACGGCAGTTGGCGGATCGAACAGTTGAGGAGCAAAAAGCCGGCTTTAAGGAGTGGGCTATAATGGGGGATTGGGAACATGCATATCGCACTATGGATAAGGAATTTGAGCTCCGGCAGTTGGAAATATTCAAAGAAATGGTCGAGAAGGGTAAGACCTCCGTGACCTATATGCCCTTCCGATATACGGGTTTTCCAATTATGAATACTTAAACTCGACTCTGCGCATTAAGCTAACATGACCAAGGGCTAATATATCGACAAAATAAACCCGTATACTGGTCACCATCCTCCCATACAGCGCTTGCTGAGGCGGAGCTAGAATACGATGAGCAACATATGTCAATTGCGGCTTTTGTCAAGTTCCCCCTTGTTGAACTGCCCCCGAAACTTGAGCACTTGAAAAGAGAGGTGTCAAGATTTTATGCTGTCATCTGGACTACAACTCCTTGGACTTTACCCGCCAACAGAGCAATTGCTATTCACCGAGATCTTGAATACACTGTCATTGCTATTCCGGACGAAAAGGAGCCTACAAAATCTACAATGCTTTTAGTAGGAAAAGACCGGCTCGAAATAGTGGTCTCTCACATGCCTGAGACGGCGGCACCGAGCATTGTTGTGGATAGAATATCAGGTTCAGACCTTATTGGACAAGCCAAATATATCAATGTGCTTCAAGGAAGTCAATCCAAGCCCCAACCATTTTTGCACGCACCATTCGTCACTTCTTTGAGCGGCTCTGGGCTCGTACACATGGCGCCAGGTCATGGTATGGAAGACTACGATGTTTGTACCCATCATGGCATCGACGTATTTGCCCCAGTGGACGACAAAGGCCGTTTTACAAAAGATGCGATGCCTGATATACCAGATTATTTAAATGGCAAAGCAGTGCAGAAGGAAGGAACAACCGCCGTACTCGATTATTTGAAAAGATTTGGAGAAGTCCTTGGCGAGAGTCGAGGCCTTGTCCTTGCCACTCACCAATTGCAGCACAAATATCCCATTGATTGGCGGACGAAGCAGCCGGTCATCATTCGAGCGACCGAACAATGGTTCGCCGATGTTGAAAGTATCAAGAAAGACGCCCTGAATGCCCTCGATAGCGTCGAATTCATCCCTGAATCTGGTAAGAAGAGACTGCAGAGCTTTGTCGAAGGCCGTAGCCAATGGTGTGTATCTCGTCAACGAGCGTGGGGAGTGCCAATTCCAGCACTCTATCGTCAAACCCCAAGTAGCATGGAAGCAGTCATGACGGGCAATACCATCGACCACATCATCAAAGTGATCCAAAACCGGGGCATTGATGCCTGGTGGACAGATGAAGAGAATGACTCAGCGTGGATTCCTCCAGGCCTGGACGGATCCTTCATCCGCGGCAAAGACACTATGGATGTCTGGTTTGATAGTGGGACTACTTGGACGAACCTCCCAACTATTTGCTCTGGGGATTGTCCAGCAGATATATACATAGAGGGAACCGATCAGCATCGTGGATGGTTTCAATCCTCACTCCTGACCCATGTTTCCCACCAAAGCTCAAAGTTCAGCCAGGACTCCTCATTTTCTCCAAAAGCGCCATTCAAGACACTCATTACTCATGGTTTTACCATGGACCAAGACGGCCGAAAAATGAGCAAGTCCATCGGCAACGTGATCTCCCCTCAGCAAATTATGGACGGTTCTCTACTACCACCTCTTAAACAGAAGAAGCAAAAAGGAAAGAAGACGCGGGAAGAGAATGGCAAAGCTACATTCGATGCCATGGGGCCAGATGCTCTTCGACTATGGGTCGCTGGAAGCGACTACTCAAAAGATGTCATCATTGGCCAGGCCGGTCTCCAAGTCATCAACCAGAGCTTACATAAATATCGCGTCACCTTCAAATGGCTACTCGGTGTCCTGTCGGACTATACAACGGACTCCGAGCCTTCAGCGTTCTGTCTCATGGACCGCATAGCAATTTACCAACTCTCGCAAACATGTCATCAAGTCCACGCTTCGTACTCCGCTTATGAGTTTTTTAAGGTTGTCAATATCATCAACAAATACGTTAACCAAGATCTCTCTGCTTTCTACTTCGAGACACTCAAGGATCGCTTGTATACCGGTAATGCTGCCGACCGATATGCGGCACAAAAAGTTCTTATCCAGATCTTCGATTCTCTTGTCCAGATGCTCGGGCCCATTACGCCATTATTGGTCCAAGAGGTCTGGTCATACACCCCAGAACCCCTACAGGCTTTGCTGGGGTACCCGCTACACAAGACGTGGGTCCCAGCTCTGCCTCGACAAGACCTAGAGCTCGAGCGTACCATTGCGCATCTCACAGCCGCGCACTCAGCTGTGAAAAGCGCCCAAGAAGTCGCTCGTTCGGCCAAACTAATGGGCTCAAGTCTAGAATCAGATGTGGTGCTCTTGATACTCGAATCCATCGAAACTCCGCTTAAGCACATCGGTTGCAATGATCTGGCTTCCATCTTCGTCGTTTCCGGTGCATCTGTGGAGATTGGAAAGGGATTTGAGCGAAGTGCGGATCACCTCGAAGGCAAGGAATGGCAGTGCCAGGAGAATATCGAGCTTGAAGGGAAAGGGGTAGGCATTGCTGTAGTCAAGCCGGCAAAGGGATGCAAGTGTCCCAGATGCTGGAGATACATGGCTCCAGCGCCTGAGAAGCTTTGTCAAAGGTGTGAGGGCGTCGTGAGGGATATGGGTTTGGAAATCCCCTGAGGAGGAGATGGGCCTTCGTTGCTTGAAGAACTACTGGCTTCAAAATTGGTAAATACGGCATCACTGCATAAGGTACAAAAGCGTCCGCACCAATGCAGTCGCGCGAGGCAACTGGTACTTGATGAGCTTGCGACAATCTATGACAACGATGCCATGTCTCCAAATTTGGAATTTGTTTACTAAAATGTATTTCTAATCTTTCAATATTCTGCAATCAGGATTAAATCTAAATTCTTGCGAGTAATTGTCAGGGTGGTCCGAGCGCTTCTGCACGACGTGGGCGACGGCATACATATGCATTGCAGTATGTACGTTGGTCGCGACACAAGATATATTGCATGAGGTAGAGATGATGTTGGGAACGCTGTACAATTGGCTACCAAATGATGGAACCGGGAGCGCCACCTGTCGACGATTGCGTCATAAATAGCTCTCGATGGTGAATGAAACTTGTTGCGACGAAGCGGAAGATATTCAATCAAAAGTTACAGATTTCCTCAAAATTCCGGTCGTGTCTTTAGAGCTAGAGTAATATTTTAACAGTACTGCAAGTGTACAACAATAGGTACCTTGGGTCGAACTCTCCTCACAGGTAGGTGGGTATTCAAGCGATACACGGCCAGTCAAGGATTTTGCGGGGTTAACAAGCAAAATGTGGAGAATAGATAGGCCCGACCGAACGGGCCGTTAGCAGTCAGATGAGCAAGTGAGAGCTAAAATTGCTGACGACGTCCACGGGACCTGGTAGGCGCAGCACTCATCCCACGCGCTCTGGCGGTTGGGTAAGGTAGGGTTGGTCGGGTGGTACAAGCATGACAATGACGACGGTCGATATGAGATGAAACGGAGGGAAAGGCATCCGCAAAGGCGAAGGAAGTGCCAAAGTATTTTTGGTCAGAGGCTGATGGCCAGACGGATGTTAGAGAGACGATGTTGGTTTGCTAGAAAAAAAAAATAGTCGGTCGTGTCGGCCCAGTTCTGTATATCTGGACAGACCGCGACGGCCGTTGAATCCTAGCCATCCCGCACCCAGCCTTCCTCTACCCCATTTAAAGAAAGTTGTCAACAAGAACGTGCCCAACACCAGGCCCGCTACGCCTCTCATGGACTGGGTGTTGTTGCCCACCTCTGCCGCTAGCGATGCTGTGCTCAGCTGCTGCACTGCGAATTGTCACCACGTTGCAGGCGCTTCCTGATGACCCCGGACCTAGCTCCGATCTGCGATGGACCACTTTTATATGAATGTCATCCCCACGCACCTTCGATCCTTTCGAGGACCTCGAAGGTGACCTTCCACACACACGGGTTTCATCTCGAAGCGTCGTGGCACGTCCCAGAGGCTGTCCAATTCTGCTTTTGCCTACTGTACCCTATGCGTTTAGAGTCCTATTCGTATAACTGACCCTCCCATTCCGCATTTCTCTAGAGATAGGTGATTTGACTTTTTGGAATAATATCAACGGAAATGGCGATGTCGTCCACGAATGAGAAAGTAGACGAGGGTTCTACGCTTCCTCAGACCCAAAATGAAGCTCCTGCGCCCGAGTCGAAAGGCTCGAGATTCGCGTTCTGGAAAAGGTCCTCTAAAGCCACGCAGCCACAACTGAGCAGAGCAAATTCGTCGGATGCGGAGGAAGATCGAGAGCCCAAGGCTACAATCGCAAAGTCCAGCCTTGGAATTCTCAATGATAGATTGACGGATGAGGTACCTGGTGAGTGGAAGCCCACGGTGGAAACTGGACTCGTCTTATCCTGGGCCATTGGGAGCTAATTTGATTACAGGCTCGATTTTGCTGCTCTCAGGACCCGCAGATCACAACGAACCCTTGGGTCTGCGACATGCAGTTGAGAGGACGTCATCATCGTCACTACCATCTCCATACCCTCCGTCGATGAGGAGCGGCGGCCCTACATCGAGTCGACGACAGTCAATACCCGAGAAGAAGCGGACAGCAGATGGAAAAATCATCTTAGAGCCACAACCGGAGACATCACTAAATGATCCGCTCAACTGGCCTAGTTGGCGGAGAGACATGGCATTGTTATCAATAGGCTTTTACTGTATGCTTGGGGGTGGTATGACACCAGTTCTGGCTGCCGGTTTCACCAATGTGTCCCAGACGTATAACGTCAGTGTTCCGAGAGTTGCGCTCACTACCGGATTGTATATGATGGGACTTGGCGTTAGCAATGTCATCATGTCACCGACCGCTATTCTCTGGGGCAAACGACCGGTTTATTTAGTTGGAGGTCTTTTGTTCATTGTGTCTGCGATTTGGTGCGCGGCCTCACCTAATTATGCTTCTTTGGTTGTTGCTCGTGTCTTTATGGGTCTTGGCGTAGCTCCCGTGGAGTGTCTCCCTTCTGCCACAGTCGCAGAGATATTCTTCTTGCATGAGCGAGCGTATCGTTTGGGTATCTACACCTTGCTGTTACTCGGAGGGAAGAATTTAGTTCCTCTTGTTGCGGCTGCAATCATCGATACCTTGGGCTGGCGGTATGTTTCCCCAGAGTCAATACAGACTGCCACAGCTAGCTAATCAACTCCATCTAGATGGGTGTTTTGGATTGTCGCGATCGTGGTCGGGTTTAGTACCTGCTTACTATTCTTCTTTGTTCCTGAGACGTTTTGGGATCGCACTCCCCAACCACGGAAACACCATCGAAAGCAAGGCGATTCGAGCCATCATTCACTCACTTCGATATTCAGTCACAGGCACAGAGAGGTCGATCCCTCTGCTATTGGAAGGCAGCCCACCAAAGATGCTGTGAATCTGCAAGATCCAGTAGAAGAATCAGAAATTGCCCAAAGACGCCAGGAAAAGAAGTCGCATCACGTTGGGTTCGCTGATAATGCTTCAACTAATGCTAATGAAAAGGATGACCAAAAATCGACTGGAAGTACGCCTACGTTACATGACACGCAGGAAGTGCCGCAGATTGCCATCTCATCTCCACCTAAGTCTGACCGCTCACAGCCGCAAGAAGAAGCTAGTGTTCCGGTGACTCCAGATGCCAGGCCTAAACATAACGTTGACGCCAATGCCGGTAACGAGGAAGGCAGCGACTACCTCAATGCCTTCAATGTTCCTCCTGCAAAAGACGAAGAGTCTGGTCAGCCAGAACTCGACTCTGCCCATCTGTCTGAACCTCCTCCTACTAGGAAGCCTATGCGCTCCACGAAACACCACGCTGCAACTCCATACCCAGACCAAAGTTCGGCTGTTACACCCATGACGGCCAATCCAGATGGTAGCATTCCCTACACTTCACAACTGCGCAGACAACCACCAAAGACGTACACTCAGACGCTCAAACCGTGGAGCGGGCGTCTTGGTCAGGATAAATGGTGGAAAGCCGCGATTCGACCCTTTATTCTTTTCGCCTATCCAGGTGTGCTTTGGAGTGCCATGGTATACGCTCTCAGCGTCGGGTGGCTGATCGTGCTTTCCGAATCCGTCACAACCATCTACCGCAACAAAGCCACCTACAACTTCAGCGCCCTCGGCAGCGGTCTCGTGTATGTCAGCCCGTTCGTTGGCGGCGTGCTGGGCACCGCCGTTGCCGGCAAAGTATCGGATTTTATTGTCCGTTTCATGAGCCGACGTAATGACGGTATCTACGAGCCGGAGTTCCGCCTTGTCATGATCGTGCCCGTCATGTTCAGCACCGTCATTGGGCTGATGGGCTATGGATGGTCTGCTGAAGAAAAGGACGCCTGGATTGTACCTACTATCTTTTTCGGGATCATTAGTTTTGGTTGTACGTTGGGGAGTACGACTGCGATTACCTTCTGTGTAGATAGTTATCGTCAGTATGCGGGTGAGGCGCTGGTCACGCTTAATTTCTCCAAGAGTAAGCACGCCCTTCCTCCCTTGCCGTTATGCTTTTTCTCGCTTATCTATCATCTTTGATCTGATGCTGACGTGAGCCGCAGATATCTTCCACGGGCTGGTCTTCTCCCTGTTCTTCAATTCTTGGCTCGAAACCGACGGATCCAAGGAGGTCTTTCTTGCTTTGGGCGGGATCCAGCTTGGATTCCTTTTGTTCACGATACCCATGTATATTTACGGCAAGCGGGCTAGGATGTGGACTGTAAGGAAGAATTTGATGGAAAAATTCTGAGACGATAAGGTATGTTGAAGATAAGGTCAATGTTTCATTTGTACTCTTGACGATACAGACGCCATTTTCGGTGATACTGTCACATTTTTGGGCATGAGATAAATGCTAGTTTGAATGGAAGATGGAATCAACAAAATAGCAGCCTCATAATTAGCAATGTGAACCCCCTAGGGTAGCCCTAAATTTCAGGTCTTGGGTGGACATTTTCTGGCTGAGCGAACTAGTCTCTCAGGGGCGCTGAAAGGTCTCCGATTTTGACACGCAGGGCAGCAACCTAAAATTTATCTGCAATCTCCTTTCATCTTGTGACCTTTGGTGTTTTTACTTCTTTGTTGTGTTTATGCAGTTACAATTACAAGTAGCTTCAAAGTTATTGAGGTAATGGTTAGCTGTATCGATACTAAATGCTAAAGTAAGGAGATAAGAGGTGGTTGGGCCGGTGTGTCACAATCGGACACTTTTTCCTCCGTAGCGCCCCTGTAAGCCAGTTTGATCTCCATCGTCTCCAGTAGTCTGGATCGAGCGGGCCAAACAGATGACGGAAGGGCCCAGAGCCCTCCCCAGATCTTCCTGTTTTACAAGGGAGGTAATCCCACGGCCGCCTCTTTTCTTGGCACCTATTTCCTAGCAACGGTAGAAATTTGTAAATTCCTTCTAATATCATTACTCGCATCAAATGAAAGATCCATAGAGCAGAAGACGAAACGATTCTGAGGCTCAATTTGGCACCAAAGAAGACGATCTTAAGAAGATGTGAATACAACGAGAAGTTGCGGACGTTCGATGAAACCGCCTCCTATTAAGTAGAATCTGACCCAGCTCTCCGTCCGGACTAAAACTGTCCGAAGCCGTCCTCACCACCACGTCTTCATCTCACTGAGCTAGGAGGCGATAATATTCGCTTAATCGGCTGTCAGCTCTGTGAATCGAATTTACGGACTCAGTAGAGGAAAAGGCGCATTAAATAGCAGGGAATTGTCGAGATATTTCGCATTTATTGGGCAGATGGTACCAGTGATAGTGGTGGTGGCGGCGAGGACGATTTCGGACGATTTTTAATAGTCTCGACTGAGAGCTCAGTTAAGTTGTTGAAGTGTATGATGTCAATGGCAGAGAGACGCATAAAGGGCACGTATCCTGGTTGAAGATCACAGCCGGACGTGGAAGTGTCAGCAAGTCCACACCTGTAAGTAACACAAACCTCAGCCACTCCCGTTCGCCTCCTGTGCGCTACAAGATGAGATACATGCGGCATAAGATGAGATACGAGCTCCCCAAATCCTTCCACAGATAATTTGGCCAGTCAGTGGTCGCCACGGCGGGTTATTTCAGCCATAAATTTTGCCTTGGGCGGGGTATTCTCAACTTGACGCTGGTGGGTGGTCAGCCTGTGTATCATTCTGAAAAAGCGACGGCGCGTTCGGTTATATGCCGCTTTCCAGGAGTACCCTAGAGCCATTCCGGTCTGCATTATTGGAGCGGATTATGACCTCCGCCCGCTCCGCGTAAGACCGCGTGTCATCTATCCTAATGCAGCTGGAAACCCGTTGTGCTATGAAGAAGATTGCTTTCGAGCCGAATTGCGTGCATACGGTGAACACAGAAAGGAGCCAAGTCGAGGCAATGTACCCCCACACGGATAGAAAACACCTCACACCCAAAGCGGCTCTTCGAAATTATACACGTACGCGCCCACTGCCTATCGAGACGCTTCGAACTAGCTCAGCTGGCTTAGATGAATCTTTGGATGCGTAAATTACCTGGTAATTTGGTAAAGAAAAGGGGCGCCTCTAAAGTTAAGATTGTGAATGCATTCAGCCAACCGCCTGCTATCAAGATACACGAGACACAATGTGCAGAGACCAGTTGTCTATCGCTAGAGATAAAAGCGATACTAGTCTGGATTCAAGAACTGGATGCTCATACTTTTGGATGTAGCTCGTACCGCCTCAAATGACGGGCAGCTACAAAAAGTATTTACCTAAGAATATACCACTCAATCGCTGCTTTATCAACGACATACTGGAAGCTGGCACTCTGAGAGTCAGATTAGCAGGGCCGCATCCAGTTTTTTTCGGTTGCTAGCTTTACTACAGGAAATCAAGCAAACGACATTTGCGGGCACAAGTAAATCAAAAGGCCTATTGAATATTCCAAACTGCCTGGGCCTATTCTTGATCCCTGAAAGTATCGATGCATAAACATACCGCAGGTAGTTCCTGTCTGAAAGCTATACTCACTTAACAGGGGTGAAACGTTTTTGGGGGGGCTTACCGCCATTGTCCAAGCCCAGGGTTAGATATTCAGCCAATGCCGAATGAGGGTGGCAGCTGAATTGAGATCCCTTAACACAAAGAGATGATAGTCTCACCGTCTCAGATAGTCACGATCGTTCCGGCTACGTAACCCTTTGTATTCCTAATACAGCCTGGAAAATAATCAACCAATCGCCCAGCCCACCCCCACACGGGTCAAAAAATACTGGAGCCAGAGTCGTCCGATATACGCTAACAGTTGAGGGCTTCAGTTGCTCAAGGACTCCTATCTATCCGCGCTGCCCGATTCGGTGCATATAGGTAATTTGTCACTATTGCGTTCCGTCCGCCAAGCATCAAAGGCGTCCAAACATTCAAACATCACAGACATGCGGTCAACAGGTCGATATCGTATAAGATTCACTCGCCTTTGAGGCTTTTACAGTCGTCGTATCGTCCTATCGCAGTGGCAGTCGATAGTGAGATGCAAGATGAGCTCCCCCTCAGAAGTGTCGCTCCCTTATAAGGAGCTCGGCATCGAGCAGATCTTGGTCTTGTCTTCGTTCGTTGTACTTCTCAATATGGTGAATGCTATCCTTGATCGTGTGATCTATTGTGGTCTCCTTGGCCAGGTTCTTTTGGGTATCGCCTTTGGTACTCCTGGTGCACGATGGCTCCATCAGGAGACTGAAGAAGGCATCGTGCAGTTGGGGTATCTAGGACTGATACTGATTATTTATGAAGGTGCGAATCTGACGAATCGATGAATCTACTCTTGATCTGAAGGACCATAGGTGGTCTTTCTACATCCATATCATCGTTGAAGGCAAATCTCGTCCTTTCCACGGTCGTCGCATGCACCGGCGTTACTGCGCCCATCGCACTGTCGTTTTTGCTCTTGAAGATGGCAAACGCGACGTCTCTTCAAGCATTTGCTGCTGGTGCCGCACTTTGTTCGACGAGTCTAGGGACAACATTTACTGTAATGAGTGTCAGCGGCCTTACGAATACTCGACTTGGGATTGTACTCGGCACGGCTGCAATGGAAGACGACGTCATTGGTCTGGTAATGGTGGAAATCATTACAGATCTCAATGGCTCACACGCTTCCATTGATGCCGTGACCATTGTCCGACCCATTGCCGTATCTGTCGGCTTTGCCGTAGTCCTGCCACTCATCTGCGTCTTCTTTGTGAAGCCGATCACCCAGTTCCTCACTCGCCAACCGGCTACTGGAATGAGGGGCCGACTGCTCGCAGCCATGAAGAACCCACGAGTAGTCCTGGTGATGCATACACTATTACTCCTCGGCTTAATCGCTGGAGCCAGCTACGCCGGAACCTCCACGCTCTTCGCTGCATACCTAGCTGGCGCTTGCATCAGCTGGTTTGACGACACGTCTTTTGGTGTAGCATCGGATGGCCAGGGCGAGCAGCACGACACGTACGGCTCAAGCGTAGTGACTCCAGCCATTGGTCCTGCCCCCATAACGAACGGGTTTGCAGGAGCGAAGGTTGACAAAACACTTACCGGTGTTGCTATTTACGAACGGTACTATGCGCAACCGCTCAACAGGATTCTCAAACCGTTCTTTTTCGCTTCCATCGGCTTCTCGATCCCTATTACACAGATGTTTTTCGGCGGGGTGGTGTGGAGAGGCATCATTTACTCGATGCTTATGATCCTTGGAAAGCTGTTATGTGGCATCTGGCTCATTGGGCACACCGACAGGACCGCTACTGGGTCAGACCACCCCGAAGCCGAACTCTCGCGCTCTTTGCATCCAGCTGCGATCCTAGGTAGTGCAATGGTTGCTCGAGGCGAGATTGGATTTCTCGTCTCCTCTGTTGCCGCCGGTAATGGTATTTTCGAGCCCACAGAAAATTCCGCAGACGTTTTCCTGATCGTGACATGGGCTATTGTACTGTGTACTATTCTTGGACCTCTCGCCGTTGGACTGCTTGTGAAAAGACTAAGGACACTGCAGAGGAAAAGATATGGGAGAGCAGCTGGAGGAGAAGGTGCTTGGGACATCCTTAGAAGTTGAAACGGCAATGAAAGACTGCACTGACTCTGTCCAGTGCACCTGAAGCCCTGATCCAGCATAGCCAGCAATTTTCCGAGCGTTGTATGTAATTATGTACCGAGAAGACCGGCAGAACTCGCTTAATGCGATAGGGACATATTGATTGGGTTAGTAAAAGTCGAAATTTATATAATTTGATTGACTTAAACGATCTGTTGTTTCTCTAAAGTCGCGTCGAATTTTATGAAGTTTTTCGGGAAGTGTCAAGTGATTTCATGACTTGCAGGTGGTGTTGATACGAAACGGGAACAAGACATGGCCGGATTCCGGATCAAGTAGACGGGGTTTCTGACATCAAAGGCCAAGAATATGCCCTCTATCTTCACAGTCATCGTCTTCTTGCCCCTCCAGCCCCGGAGTGACTCCCACAGACAGGCCACCCCATGGGGACCGGCCTGAAGCTATTTACTCGACCTATTTCACACTCGAATACTACCTCGCATCTCGTCGTACACTCCTGTTGTTGGGTTCTACGCGCGTCTGGCCGGTGGTTTCCTCACATCCTGAGGCTATTCCGTCATCACATCATCGCGCGTCGGGCTCGTCATGTCGAACAATCCCCCGCCATCAATTGCTCCGTCGAAGTCCATCAATACACCTGGACAACTCTCTCCAGCACACTCTCAAGGTAATTTAGCGCCGTTTGGAGACGCCCACGGACAGCGTCGATCAGGCGGTTCTGGCAGCTTTGGAGCGGGGGCGAGTTCGAGGCAAACTGCGGCACCACGGAACGGTCAGAGCTCGCGGAAGCAGCACAAAGGATCCAAGAAGTCGAGGCTGACGGATGAGGATGCTATTGCGGAATCCGTACGTAGCGTCACGTTTTGCCTGAGTTAGTGTATGCTAAGATGACATGGCACAGGTCGCCATGAATTCCACCAGCAGCCGTAGGGGTCAGACTTCGATCACCCATTTGATGAACTTCTCGTTACCCCCAAGACCGCAGTATGATCACCACAGCTATGGCCAGGGACGTCGCAACGCCCGCAGGAACCCAACGTGGGGTCTTGGGTCTGGTTATCACGCTGTCGACAAAGCGAGGTATATAACACCTATCGGCTCTATGAATGAATAGCATCTAATGTCTTCAAGATATGTCAATGCCAATTACAGATTCATTGTCGACCCACGCAAAGATTACAAAGCTCAAAGCGAAGATCCAGATGTTCACCTTGACTGGTCGAATGTCTTGCAAGTCCTCGCCTCCTCTCAGTCGCAGACTACGTCGTGCCCCATTTGCCTAGGAGCTCCAGTCGCTCCACGTATGGCAAAATGTGGCCATGTGTTTTGCTTACCCTGTCTCATTCGCTATATGCACTCGGAAGATGTTGCAACCCCGCTACCAGAGAAAAGGGCGAGGTGGAAGAAGTGCCCAATTTGTTACGATAGTGTATACATTTCCGAGACTCGCCCAACCCGCTTCGTCACCGGGCAAGAAGAAGAGCCTCCAAGAGAAGGTGCTGATGTTAGGCTTCGCCTCATCATGCGCCCAACTGGAAGAACGCTTGCACTTCCTAGAGATGGTGCTGATACGCTGGCGAAAGAAGATGATATTCCTTGGCATTTTGCCGCCGAAGTCATGGATTATGCAAGGATTATGAAGGGAAGCGAGACGTACATGACCGCCTGCTACGACGCAGATATTGCAGAATTACAGTTGCAAGAACATGAGGACGAATTGATGTTTGGCGAAGATACGCAATGGACACGCAGGGCTGTCAAGATGCTCGAAGAGGGCAAGGAAAAGCTGAAGGACATTGGCAATCCACCAAGCATGTCGACCAAGCCCGCTGAGTCCAAGCCTAAGAGGACACCGATAAAATTCAACGAAGACGACAATGATGTACCGGACATGTATTACATACAACACGCTGCAAGGTCCGGCCAGAGTATCTCAGACTCTTCAGCAGCGTCGAAGAGTGATTCGGTCACCGCAAATTCAACTGACGCTTCCTCCATTCCTGAAAGAAACGAGCACGGCCTCGACAGACAAGCACCAACGCCATCAAAGCAGACCCAAAAGGCGTCCAGCGCAATTGCAAACTCACTTGCGGAACTCCGAAATAAACAGCATCACGATCACCAACCTTCCGAGTATTACTTCTACCAAGCATTACTACACTACTATTTGTCGCCTCTTGATATTCGTATCTTGAAATCTGCATTTGGACAATTTTCTGCATTTCCTTCGACGATCCTTCCCCGTGTGGAACACGTGTCTACGGGCCATATCGTCGATGATGATTTGCGGAAGCGGACGAAGTACTTGGCACACTTACCATATGGTTGTGAGGTCGGGTTCTTGGAATGCGACTGGACCGATGTCGTCGCTCCAGAAGTTCTGGAGAGATTTAGGCATGAGATAGAGCGCCGTCGGAAGAAGAACTTCGATAAGGCTACGAGAGAGGAGAAAGAGAGGATCCGAGCTGAAAAAGAGGAGGAAGACAAACGTTACGCTGCTGCACGACGAAAGCGGCCCGTCATACCCGTTGATCAGCAATTCCCCACAGACGAATTCCAGCCCCTTAGCGGCTCAGTGCCCACAGACGCTGCTGCGTCCGTGGGTGCTGAGACGACATCATCTTCTCCGCCTTGGCATTCAAGTCATGGTCAAGGTTCTGCGTTCGCGTCGCTTGCATCCCCTTCGACCAGTCCATCCCAACCGCGGACAGTGTGGGGAACAGCGGCTGTTGCACCAGCATCTCCCGATCTCGCCCCTCAACCCAGACAACCCGAGGTTCCTGACGATGGCTGGCTGCAAGGATGGGAGAGAGATCTTCTTCACGAGGATGACCTGATTGCACAGGTACAGGCAGCCTCGCTTGAAGACAAAGGGTCAAGCTCTTATGCCGCTGCCGCCGCCGCTGCTGCTGCAACGTCTCCTGCCACGGGGAAGGGTGGCGGTAAAAAGAAAAAGAATAAAAAGATTACCCTGATGAGCACGACAGCGCGAAGAGGAGCATGATGATGGTTTGGATAGAAAGTGGGCAGTAAGCCACTAATGACTAGACCATGTTTTGTTATGCGGAACCAACGGCGCTTGTATATATATCTTCTTTTGCAAAAGTTCAACGATACCAAAGACGAGGTAGCTCTTTCAACGAAACCGGTTTCTCGGGTCCACCTGCTCTCTCATTCAATTGGCGCAATAATCGCGATTAGAGTCTCTTGAGGTCGCCAAGATACTCTTCGATCGCCTCCCTTTTATGATAATACAGAGTCTCACCGCCACAGCTTCACCACCGAGCTCTCACCACCGAGCTCTCACCACCTCTAATACCCAAAAAATAATAGTATTCAATACTCTAAGTCTCCCTATTATGCCGAGAAGTCATCTATTAGCCTTGGGGCTACCGCGTAAGGTTGATTAATGCAACGTCGCTACGCCGATTGGTACCTTTTAATCAAAGCGATATGATCCTAGTCATTCTACGCGGCTTTCCCCCACTTCTTAGTACTATTGTCAGTTTCCAAGTCAAATTGTTGAAGAGCTTAGCCAAGCGTCGAATCTTCGAACGCTGCCTCGGAGAAAAGACGCATTGCCGCCTTTGAATCTAGCAAAATTGTGCAACTAAAATGGCGAGGTGGCCGTGGCTCTCAACGCGACAAGGCCGTAACAGCTCTCCTTTCATAACAGGTTTGCCCCAAGACTTTCCAGAAGTGCCAGGTGAAGAGCACAGAAACCTTTCTCTTCGAGAGTATATACCACGAACCAGCCTAAGTAGACGTGCAGGCGGCATTCCAGGCTTGAGCGACAAGGAGAGCGATGAGCTTCTCAAAGCTGTATGGGGCTCAAGAACCCTGATACTCTGGCCTACAGAGCCGAACACTAGATTACAACTGGAAGCCAGGCTGGGCTGGGGCTCTGGACAAATTAAAACTCCATTTTCTTGCAGCGGAGAAGAATTCTTTGAACTGGTAAAGGAATATCACTTCAGTCCGAGAATTCTTCGTACGCTGAGACATCACGCATCGTTCTTCGAGCACGCCTTCAGTGGCGGAAGCGACAACAGTCCGACGCCTACTCACCTTGAGATTGCAGCTTCGACTTTTGAGCACGACGGATTTTTATGCCTGCTGCGCTCTGAAATCGCTACTTCTCATACAAGGTGTATCATATTCCTGAAAGCACAAGACCAACTGAAGTCTTCGTCTTTGCAGGAATCCACCGTGATCTCCCACCTCGAAGCTCACGCAGACCTGCTGCAGAGATACCCTCTCCTCATTTTCAACGTCGTACTTCTCCTCCTTCAAGAAAGAGCACATAACTTCGTGGAATGGCGCAGGCAACTTTACGACATGGAAGCTCGCATCGGCGTGAGCTCCCACGCCCGCGGCCTCCGGCAGAACTACTATTCAGAAGTGGACTACAATTTCAACAGCCTAAACGCAGACCTGACCAGCATGGCTCGAAGCATCGCCGACAATGGACTCTCGGTTTCAACAATGCTTGAGCACGCCAAGGCTTATCAGCGCATTACCGACATCTACGAAAGACTCCAGCGCCAGCACAACGCCCATGCGGACATGCCAGACCCAATATACGATGAAAAGCATGAAGAGATCCAGTCCACAATCACTCGCGCAGAAATGTATCTCGCACACAACGTAATGACGCACGATGTCGTGCGAAGCCTGACGGCCGCGCTTTACAACCGCATCAACAAGAGCGATACTCGCTCTATGAAAACTATCGCCGTGGTCACTCTCTTCTTCCTACCGGCGACATTTGTTTCAGCCATCTTCTCCACCGGGATCTTCAACTTTCAGGCCGGAGAAGATCCCACCCGTCAACGCGTCGTCTCGCACTACGGCTGGATCTATCTCCTCGTCATGCTACTGCTGACAGCTTTGGCGCTCGTGACGTGGAGCGTTTGGTACATCTGGGGTGAACGATGGCTAGACACGCTGAGGGCGTCTGAGTGTCTGCCGAAAGGTCGTCGTAATGAAGCCACTGCACCTGGCTTCTCGGTTGAGGCGATGGAGACGGAGATCGATTAATGGGACCTCCAGACTCATGAGCTTGCATCTGTCTAATTTGTGAATTCTGCACCTAGATTTACAGTTTTGTGACGCTGATACCTTTAAGGTGACTGGCGCCGTTAGAAACTTCCCGATCGTTGTCGATGCGTTTAATCCTCACCTAGCGAGCGGCGCTCAATTTTCTCCTCACATTGACCTACAGGGCTTGACCTGCGCTTTGTCTTGCCTGGCTCAACTTGGCAAGGCACCGCTCCACGGAGGCATACAACGTCGATTGCCTTCAGCTAAAGATTTGCGAGCAGCAGATGGGCGAGTAGATTGCTCGATGCAGATTTCGGAGGCTTCCGCCGCTTTCCAGGAAACGCTCTCTCCGTACATGATGGCGTCAACGAAACAAATACCTATCAGACGGTATCGCTTGGCACCTTCATAACGCAGCACTACCGGAATGCTCAAGCCGTGGAGAACCGCGATAAGATCCCCTCTGCGAGTTTCCTGAGGCAAAAGACCCAATCTGTGTTTCTTAAGTAATGCAAAGCGTCGATTTGCACAGAGAAGAGCTTGTGCGGACAGTGCGAGCATCCATCGGTCGAATGCATCCTGAGACGGTGCTTCCTGGTTGTCCATCGGCAGTCGAAGGGCGTGGCGGAGCATCCGTTCAATCGATGGCAGAGCCCAGTCCACATCGCTCATACCAAGGTCCCCGGTAATCGTCCTCGCGTAGCCGTCAAGTGTTATCGTCCTGAAGACTTTGAGCAGATCTGCTAAGCTGAGGGGATCCTTCGATCGTGAAACCAACGATACTGCTATGAGCGGTAAAACATCGCAAATAAGGCGATCCTTTCTTATCATGTCAGATACACCGTCTGGGACTTCACATCCAATGATCTCGTCGACTTTGTCAACGGGCTTTCCTCTTGTCAGTAGCTGTCTGTCGGACCTGGTCGCCACATCGAGATGCACACGACCTTGAGCTGCTCGGAACTGATGGCCGTTCGGGTCAATCATTTCGAATATGTTTGTCGTCGCTTTCGCCGTCCAGTCTGGGACCCAACTAGGGAGATTGCGAAATTGGCCACCGATGCGCCCAGGAGCATGTGTGCACACCAGTAACGAAGACCTCGCTCTTATGATCTTCCTTGTCACATCCGTATAAAGCTCGTCAGTGGCTCGCTTAATTTCCACTTTGACATCCTCCATAGGCATGTCTTCAGCTTGCAAACCAAGTAGGGCGTATATCCTGTCATTCGGTTTCAGGCAGTCGTAATTTCGGGCGTTGTCCAATAGCATGAGCAAAGGCCTAGGCAGGTTCTGCTGCATTTGAAACTGCCAACGTGAGATCAGGTTCAATGCGGCCCTGCCAACTGAATGATCGACACCGAAACTGTTGTCGCTGCCGAGAAAGTATGATGCTCTTGTAAATATTTGCAACGTCGTGTTGCTTTTGCCACAGACAACTACTACTTTTGAGATAGCATCTGGTCCTGGAAGTAGGACCTCTTGAAATGTCCACAGGCGTGTATACCACAGCCTTCGCAAGCATCGTGCGAAGGCTGCCCACCCTGGATCTGTTACTGGAGGTAAGCGATCCCTTTTGTATATGCTTTGAAACTCTTCCCGGATCTTTGAATGTGGGTGCGTTAAGCAAAATCGGATGATTTCTTTCGGGAGGTTCTCTGTAGCCGGGATCAAACCGTTTTGACCACATAGCTTCCTCGCAAATTGAAACCCGGCATTACTGTCTCCGATTTCTGGTCCAAGCCAGATCGCGCAATTCCAGCATCTTGAATAGATGTCTCCCATGAGCTTGATTTGTTCCGATTTCTCATCATCGTCGGCCTGATTGATACATATCTGGTCCACCCACAAGCGAACGCCCGACGCCATGGCATTCACAGCCATCCAAGCATTCGAAGTAACCAGGAACACGCTGCCTCCACTCTCGCTGCCAAGCACGAGTGGTGCGATAAGGTCTCCACTGCCCCATTCAGCCCATGCGTATGACAGCGCCACGTACTCGAGGCCTGGCTCATCGAGAGACCTTTCCTCAATTAGAAAGTGATTTAAGATTCGTCCGTTTACCCAGGAGATTCGTTGTGGGTCGCGGTTAGGCTTGATAAGCCGGATCGATCTCGGTCTGGAAAGGTGCTGGGGTGTATATTTGCGGTAGAAAAGCAGCTCGCCATTGTCTTTCTGGATTTGATAGCCACCTTCCTGCGCTGTGTAACTAGGAATGGCAGTTTCAACGCTGTGCTGGGTATTGATAGTGTGGCTCCGAGTTTGCTGCATCTTGGGCTCGACGTCTTCTGCCGCGGCAAATTGGCTAATCGTGTAAGAGGTTCTTCTCAAATCTTGTGTTATACTGTCTAAATGCGCGGCTCTTTACTAAAGATAAGCCGAGTCAGGCAAAGCACGTGGCCAGCCTTGCGGATTAGTACGGCGAGGAATTTAAGGCATGCACAGAAATCTAGAACACCATCTCCTTGGCGGCGAATCATCTTGAATGGATGCAAAAAGAAATTCTAGTGACGCAAAAAAGAAACTTTCGTGGTGCAAAAAGCCGACTATGGCCCTGCTTCGTAGATTCGGCCAACAGTCGATCGTCCGTTCCAACCAGATCTCGTAGGGGATAAGATTCAGATCTCGTAAAGGGATGAGATTCAGATCCCGTAGAGGGATGAGATTCAATACTTCTTTCCTACCTTATTTCCTTGGCCTACGTCTCCACCTTTCACGACCTCCCTAACCCAAAGAAGTGACGACTTGGCAGTAATTTGGATTCTGCTCGTAGAGATACTCAGCAGAAATCCAATCTGCGCAAGTCCACGGGCCATGTCGTCGTGGCTTGTCGCAGTAGTCACATCCAGCTTCGAGTAGAATAGCGACCGCCAAGTTTCGGAGACCGGTGGCGGTTCACCCGGGCCTGCAGGTATTCTAAACCCCCGATTATATCGCTACTGCCTGAGTCCAGCATTCCTCGGCTGTTGATCGCTGCAGGGCATGCGGACTAGAAAGGTCTAAATCGGAAACCTACCGACTCCCACCGTCTTGTAGCATTGCATGCCAATTGCAGTAGGTGGTAGCATGTGAAATTGAAAATGCGGGGGAAAACTAGGGTTTCTTCTCTCTGTGCTCCGCGGCAGGGGTTCTATCCCGCTGCACCGGCGCTGGCTGGACTGCCGATCAATAGGACCCCCTTCACCAGAGGCCGCAGGGTCTACGGAGTAATTATCCTTCTGCGGCTAGAGTCTGCCTATTCAGCCTGCAGCATACCTAAACTGATAACGTTCTACCTTGTAATAGCATCAAGACATGTGAGTTCCTCGGCGATGATGGAAAGCGTTAAGAAGAAGATTGCGCCCAGCGAGGGCAGTCTCCACCGCGGAGCCACGTCGCTGTCATGGAGCACCAAAGGCACAACTCAGTCAGAGAAACGCCAAATCGCGGTATCGTCGGAGATCACACACGCCAAAGCTCTCTTCGAAGGAACCCAAGACAAAACTTGGCCACGGAAGACGCAGGACATGGCGCATCATTAGAGAATCCATGGCACAGTACAGCCGCAGAAACTCCCAGGCCCAGCGTTCCTGAAAGGAACCCAAGGCACAGCGCAGTCATAAAGAGCTCAGATTACGGTCCGTTCACGGAGATTCCGATACGAAAAGAGCCCATCACAGTTATGGAGAAGACAGCTTCATCTAATGGATCAAGCAATAGGTACTCTACCACGACAATGGAAAAGTCGGCTTCGTGGAGCCCAACAGACGCCGAAGATGAAGTTGCCTTCGTGCGCACAACGTCAGGCGTTCTCGCTGCTCCTGGAACAGTCGTACTCTATGATGACCTGGACGTCCAAGGAACGACGATACTCTACGACGATGGCAACCTCAAGTATATTCCAATGCCTTCGGCGGACCCCAAGGATCCCCTGAATCTACCTCCCTGGCGAAAATGGGCAGCAATCACTGCACTTTGCTTCTATGGCGCCGTAGCTCTCGCATCTGAAATCATTGTCGGCATGCTCGTTCCCGTCTTCGTCCTGTACTATTCTGGCATCGATCCAAAAATTCTTGGCGAGCTTTCGGGCATTCCAACCGGCCCAAGCGGCAAGGTCGACCCCAATCCGGTATCTGCGTTGAGCTTGTTAGGAGGTCCACCCATCTGGCGCGTGTATCTATTGACCTCGTTGCCGCTGCTAACAAATGGGCTCTCAAACTATTTTCTAGTCCCGTTGGCTATTGCCGTTGGCCGTCGTCCGGTGCTCCTGCTCTGCGGTGCTCTTGCGTGGGCTGGCAGTCTCTGGGCGGGGTTCAGTACTAGCCTCGACAGCCATATCGCAGCACGCTGCCTCCAAGGTTTGGGTGCTGGGACTGTAGAAGCATTAGTACCGCTCGTCGTGCAAGACTTTGTCTTCATACATCGTCGCAACACAGCCATAAGCGCGGTCTGGTCATGGCAAGCCATCATCATCGTAACTATTGGTCTTGCTGCACCATATGCCATCGCGGATTTAGATTGGCGATGGCTGTATTATATCCTTGGCATCCTTGGTGCTTTTTCTTGGGTCCTGCTTCTACTTTTCGTCCCCGAGACACGCTGGCTACGTACATCAGAGGAGCTCAACGGTGAATCGCCATATCCGCTCCCAGCGGGCGAGTATCGACCCCAGTTAGATCCAGCAACCTATGGAAAGCGCAATTTTAAGTCGAATTTTGGCATACTCACAGACACGTATGACTGGCGTTGGGCAGGTTCCGCATTGTACAATACAATGAAGTCGGCTGTCTTCCCAAACATTATCTGGATGGTTTTGGTCAACAGCGCATTCATGGCCATCACCAATTCCGCGTACCAGCTTGGAGCACCAGTGCTCTTAGCTGCAAATTGGCCATTCAAGCATCTGGGTCTGGGTATTCTACCTATCGCTTGTGCTATGCCATGTGTCTGGGCATATGCTGGTGTCTTTACCGACTGGGTCTCAAATTGGATGGCTAGGCGCAGAAATGGAAGACGAGAGCCAGAGGTGCATCTGCTCTCGTTGGCGTTTCCACTCCTGTGCGGTATCATTGGCTGCTTGATGTTCGGTGCCGGGGGTCAATATATCAGCACAGAACCGTGGATAATACTTCTAATTGGGATTTTCTTCATTGCCTTCTCATTCCTTTCGACAATTACTATTACGTCCGTTTACGTTGTTGAGAGCTATCCTGAGTGGGCTGGGTAAGTTTGAATATTACAATGAGTGAATCGAGCTAATCCGCTGATGCAGTCCCGTCCTCGTTAACGTCTCTTCCTTCAGGTGCATTATCGGCTTCGCTTTTGCTTTCAAGGTATCGGACTGGGTGCAGGCGCGAGGATACTTTGGATGTTTTGGTATTTACGCTGGTGTGCTTGGGTTTCTGGCCATGGGTTTGCCAATTGTGTACTTGACTGGAAAGAGAGTTCGGAAATATACGGGTCGATTTGTCGGAATTGAATAGCCGGCAGAGACTTCTTCCAACAAAGACATTCCGGTATATGACCAAATTCGATGTCATAAAAGTAGATATCATAGATCATCTAATCCCAGTGCGACCCAAAGTGCAAAGCGCATTCACCACAGTAGTTTTGCTGAGCTGGATTAGCTGTTCATCCAAGATTTCCGTGGCTCAATATTGCAAGTTAGATCGAAGCTTTGCTCAATAGCCCACCGTATTCAATTCACGAATGAGTATTAGAGGACGACAACTGTAAGACATATATCGTAGGGCGGACCAAGATTCGGATGTTACTTCCTGGCTCAATGAAGCTCATCTTATCTTGGTCAATCCGGTAATCTGTCAACAACACTGTTAACGTAGCTTTAAGTTTCGGAGGCTTTATCAGAAGTATGATACTGAGATCAACGAAGACAACGCTGTGCCAAATGTGCTGCTACGAGGCTCTTGACAATATCACTCCCATTCTACGGAGTATTGGGATCCAGTTGGAGAAGCCCAACGGTATGATTACAGCCAGGATTACCCGCCTGCCAGACTGTGAATGGATGGAAGCCGCGGATGATCAAATCACGTGACTATCGGCCCGAGCTCGTTGCCGCCCAGGTTACTGGATGCGAGCAAAACAACACCGCCGCCATCCATTTTGTGCCCGCCTTCTCTTTTTTGCCCCACCACTTCCTTCGCCCTCACTATCGCTCGTCAAAGAACGCTCTGCTTCTCACTACTGCTGTTCGAAGCACACAGCTGAGAGCAGACACTTATAGGGTCGCCACCCACTACTGCCCTTCCAAATCCCCCCAATCTTCGCAACAGCTGCCCTAAACTCCGTTTATCAGCTTCTGCCTTTCTCAACATGGCTGAGGGTCAGGCGCAAGCTCCCCCTACCTTCAAACTTGTCCTTGTTGGCGACGGTGGAACTGGCAAGGTAAGATATCAGTACGCCGGTGCTGCTCGTGATCCGGGCATGATACAAACAGCCTTATCTTGGAGTCTGTGCCATAACAACTCCGAAGCAAAATTGCTAACGCCGCCGAATTCGCTCTAGACCACCTTCGTCAAACGCCATCTTACTGGAGAGTTCGAGAAGAAATATATCGCTACCCTTGGTGTCGAAGTACACCCTCTTGGCTTCACAACGGTAAGCACAGCCTTGACCATCGCCACGTCACTATTCAAATACACCGCATGCTAACAAGGCATAGAACTTGGGGGCAATTCAGTTCGATGTATGGGACACCGCGGGTCAGGAGAAATTTGGTGGTCTTCGTGACGGATACTACATCAACGGCCAATGTGGAATCATCATGTTCGATGTGACATCTCGTATCACATACAAGAACGTACCAAACTGGCACCGTACGTTCGTTAATTATCGGTCGTCAGAGCGAGGAAACTAACATGTTCTAGGTGACTTGGTCCGTGTCTGCGAAAACATCCCCATTGTCCTCTGTGGAAATAAGGTCGACGTAAAGGAGCGAAAAGTCAAAGCCAAGACCATAACTTTCCACCGCAAGAAGAATCTCCAGTACTACGACATCTCCGCCAAGTCTAATTACAATTTCGAGAAGCCTTTCCTCTGGCTTGCGCGAAAGCTTGTTGGCAACCAGACTCTGGTAGGTCAATTAACGATCCAAGTCCGCGAGTTACGCTAATTGCTTGGCAGGAATTCGTCGCTGCACCTGCTCTTGCACCTCCCGAAGTCCAGGTTGATCAAGCCGTTCTCGAGCAGTACCAGAAGGAAATGCAGGACGCCGCCCAGATGCCGCTTCCAGACGAGGAGGACCCAGACTTGTAAATGCAGAAAACTGCAACAACTCAAGATAGGGTCACTACATCGCCGTCCGTCCCGCAGGAATGGCTATTCGAAATGGCTGCCGCCGAATCAAGTGGGAGCACGGAACATGGAGATGTGATTTGGCGATGCTTTGCTGACTTTCTTTATTGGCGACCATTCACAAGCCCCTGATGTAGTAAAGAACCGACATTTGGCGGTGGAGGAGGAGATTGACACCAAATTAATTAGCGAAGCTTGACAGGGACTGCATCAGGACGAGTTACCCCCTTCTTTCATCAGTTTCTAAAATGAGAGAGACGACTTCATAGACGCTGAATCATGTATCTAGATCAAACGAAGACTCATGCCGACCCCATTTCCGTGTAATGTTTTGTCGCTTTATCTGAGTCAAGTGCCATTACAGCGGACGAAAGCTTACGTAGCCCCCATTCTTAGGAGTATATAAAGTAGGCCGACGTTGCCTTCGCGTTATTATCCTTCCTTATTATTCAGTCCACTCCACGGGATATCTCAATCTCAGAGATCTCAGCGCATGGCTTTCACTAGCGGGATCTTGCAGTGTTCTGAAAGGTTCTATGCGTGGTGGGACCGATGCAGTCACCTGCTGGTATTGTTTTCCTCACCTTGTCTTCAAAATTGTTTGTGTCAATGCTCAATATCAACTGACTCAGCTCAATCACCTCGACTTATTTCCATATTTCACCACTTCCCATATATCTTCATTTGCCCTATCTTTGGAATCTAGGAAGATCTTCATGGTCAATCTGATCATGGCTAATTCAACAGAATCCGTCAAAGTCGAGCCAGTCAAATCGTCGCAGTATCGCAATGAAAATGATACGATCAAAATCTCCCTCGAACACCCACACTGCCAAACTCTATATATCTCTTTCCAGCGCACTGTCCGAGTCGCTGATGGGGACAACTTCAGCTCCTTTTTGCCTCCCGGTCTCGGAACGTTCCCACTACATTCCGTGGAAGACCACAAATCTACCTTGCCCCCCTTGGATGGTTGAGAAAGGTGGATTCTTCATGGCTATGTACCGTATGTATTTAATCTGTCTGCCATAACAAGACTCGCTAATTGAGTTAGAACGGGAGGCTATGTGGATCAAATTCAAATCGAAAGACCAGTTTGCTATCCAGATTTTCGTTGGTGGCGTCAATGCCGTCTCCGGAGAGCCTGCGATCGATACTGAGCAGACCAGAATGCGTCAAGCCAAGGCACTTGCTCAGAAAAAGTGCATCCAGGACTACGTTGTGACCCCTGACCAACTATGGCTTGACGGAATCTCAAATACTGATGGTTACGTTCGCCAATTTGTCGCTATGCCACTTGGCTCTGGTTACTCTGTTGAAGCCCAGGTCACCGGGAGAGATCTATTTGGAGGTCTCCAGATCGAAGTAGTGCCGAAAAAGTATTCCAGGGCGGAATTAGAAATGATAAAGCGAGATAAAGCCACATTCTCTATCAGGACCCTTGCAGGTGGATATCTTCAAGTGTCTTGTTCGCTATGGGAGACCGTACGCTACGTCAAATCAGTGGTTCAAGGCATAGAAGGCATCCCCGCCGACCAGCAGAGATTGATTTTTTCCGGAAACCAACTCGAAGATGATGCAAATCTAATGCATTACAACATCTCCGATGGCTCTGTGGTTGATTGCAGATTGCGCTTGAGAGGTGGTGGTCATGCTCCGCCCGAGTCGAAGATGGGGGTTGCTGCGGGAGGCCTCATTAAACAAACGATCATACGTGATAACTACCTTCCAAGCAGCTGGGACTCCAAAAAAGCGACCTATATCTCCCTTCAGATACTCAACTCGGAGGCATTTACGCAACTCACGGGATTCCCGACTCCAAGTATCCCCATTACTGCAGACACATACGCCGAAAACGGACTACCTTACTACGACATATACGAGGAAGAGCCCTCCGGCATATCTGGTCACTTTGACGGCGTCGGTTCCATTAATGAGCTTGATGAGACAGTTGATGCACCTGATCACAATCCCGTCATTAAGCTTGACAAGGCTGGTCGTATGTGGCGCCCATTCAAGCCTGTTTCCGAGCTGGAGAAAGAGCTACGCAAGGTCAACATGGAAGATTGAGAACCTAAATGAACGGCAAAGCAGAACACATAACTTCTTGATGCGTTCTTTGAGGTTTCCGATTACAGCCACTTACTCCATTCATCTTGGCTTCCCTTATCAGACTCGCGCATGGAAACACAGATGAGATGGAATAGAGAGTTCAGAAGTTTCTCTTGGGGTAGTAGGAAAGGATAGCTAGGTAGTTAGATGCACACAAATCCTACGCCCATGATATCATAACCTAGGTAGCACTCAAGCTTCAGCCACTCTCCCCCGTCAATTTATTACAATTACAATCTGTCTACGCACGTCGTTCCATCAACTCCACAAATCATACAATAGATGATACAAATTTGATGGGCCCGACAAGACCCAGAAGTTTTAATCGCGCTTGTTAAAGTACTCATCCAGAGCCAACGCGCGGTGTGCGGCTACTTCTTTCCCAGTCGTGGCGTTACAGGAGGCTAATCAATTTGAAATGGTACTTGACCTTTGTCTTTCTGCGATTGCTAATCTTTCAGGGACGTCAAAAATAAATCACGTTCATAAAGACACCGAAATACCCAGATCCTCGACTGATCGACTACACCTTGCGTTTAACCGAGGCATGCATCATGCAAGATCTCAGACCCCAGTTTCGGCAAATAATGCGTAGAAGACCCCACTCGCATAGAAGCACGATATATCTGCGAGTCAAGCTTACGATGCAGATCCAAAGAGACCAACAGGAACAACAGTACTTAGCTCCTTGAACCAAAGCAAATTCATAGCGAGCTAAATTGCCTCGCAAATTTAAACACGATCAAATCTATACCTGCTTCGCTATACGTAATACCGCCATAGGTACCAATGTGGCGTCCATTCATTATCATGCCGAAGTCCTTAGAGCCGCAAGCCCGTGTCCTAATTGGTTCACCGAGCATCGCCTTAGTACACAAGTGGTGGAGAAACACCAGACTATCTGATTGCCAAACCAGCCAGGGCGGAAAATGCGGGGGTAAACTGCAGATGGGACCTTATGTGCTTCTTCATTTTAAGATGCTAATACAACGCCAAGTCTTCTAGCTCCACTAGCCGGCCGAACCTGTGTTATTTTTTTTTTTTTTTCTTTCCTTTTTCTTTGTCGATTCATTCAACTTCCCAGATCATCAATCATGTCTCCGTCCAAGACCATCAGTATCGACTTCACTACTTTCCATAACATCATTGATGGCAAGCCTCGTAATGCCAAGAGCCATACCAATGGTATTGACCCCACCACCGGGGAAAAGTCGTGGGATGTTCCTGTTGCCACAGAGGGAGACCTGAATGATGCCGTGCAATCAGCACAGAAGGCATTCGAATCATGGTCGCAAATGCCAATAGAACAGCGCAAGGAGAAAATCAAGTCTTTTTACGAACTTTACGAGGAGTACAAAGAAGATTTTACCAACCTTTTGATAAAAGAAAGCGGCAAACCCGTGAGTAGTCGCCAACCAGTTTGAGGGAGATGTGCTCACGTACTGTCACCCAGCGAGCGTTCGCCAAGAGAGAAGCGGAAGGCAGCTCAGCAATAGTCGTCAGCCATCACTTGGGCTTAAATATCCCAGAAGAGAGGTACGAAGACGATGAACGCGTAGCCATCACCCGCTTCACGCCCATTGGTGTAGTCGGCGCCATTTGCCCATGGAATTTTCCCATTACGCTCTCCCTTGGCAAAATGCTTCCAGCATTGGTCACGGGTTGCACGATCATCATCAAACCTTCGCCCTTTACGCCCTATACCGCTCTGAAGATTGCCGAGCTGGCACAGCAGGTCTTTCCACCTGGTGTTGTGCAAGCAATAGGTGGCGATGACAAGCTTGGGCCGATGATGACTGTACACCCTGGAATCTCAAAGATTAGCTTTACTGGAAGCATCGCTACTGGGAAGAGAGTGATGGAGGCTTGTGCAAAGAGTCTAAAGCGGGTCACGCTTGAAATGGGAGGAAACGATGCCTCGATTATTTTGCCGGACATCGACATTGAGAAAGTAGCTCCGCAGGTTGCGATGGGAGCTTTTATGAATTCTGGCCAGGTAGGCACCCGTGAAATCCCTTGCACCGCAGACACGTGCCAACTACGACATTCTTGATCGAGTTTTACTTACCTCGATGCCATGTAGGTCTGCGTCGCAACCAAACGAATCTATGTCCACGAATCCATCTACGAACCCTTCCTTCAAGCCATAGTCAAAGCAGCGGGAACCTTCAAAGTTGGGAAATCGGACGATCCAGGCGTTATGCTCGGACCTATCCAGAACAAGATGCAATACGAGAAAGTGAAAGGCTTTTTCGCGGATAGTAAAAAGAACGGCTATAAATTCGCCGCAGGAAAAGACGAAGTAGAGGAAACGAATGGCGGATACTTTATCCAGCCAACGATCATCGACAATCCACCAAACGAATCCAGAATCATCTCGGAAGAGCCTTTCGGCCCGATTGTTCCCCTTCAACCTTGGTCCGATGAAGCAGAAGTCATTAAGCGTGCCAACAATACAAACACCGGTCTCGGCGCTTGTGTTTGGGGAAAAGATGTTGCGCATGCTGAGAAGATTGCGAAGCAATTGCAGGCAGGTTCGGTGTTTGTAAATAGCTTTGAGAAGTTAACGCCAAAGCTGTTCTTTGGTGGGCACAAGGAAAGCGGAATTGGTGGAGAATGGGGAAATCTGGGATTGTTGGCGTACTGCAATGCGCAAGTTGTCCATGTTTTCAAGTAGATTCTGTCAGGCCTCCAATGGAATAAATTGACCGGAAAAGGGTGCTATTTGGATTACGCGAATTGAGTTACAGAGGGCAGTCATTCTAACTTGATACCTATTCGCTAAATCCATAGCGGTCGCCGTGATCCTATGTAATTGTGAAGACTCTAACAGTTCTGTGATCCAGAAGATCGTGTGTTGGGTGAGGGTCTTTCGGGAGGGATTGCGGAAGGATGTGGACCTCCGCAAACACGCTGTCACGCCGGAGCCCCTTGGAGTTATTTCAATGGCCATGTTTTTGACCACCGCTACGTAACGGAAGAACCCCCTGCTCGTGTTTCAACGAGAAGCACGACGCCAGTCGTTCGCTCTTGCCTCAGGCCATGTCTTCCTCAACTGCTCCTTCCTCCCAAGAGCAGACCTTTCAAGATGTCAACAAACGCTACTAGCTCCGGAGTTCGAAATCTCCGAGCAATGTTCGAAAACAAGGAGGACGAAGCTTCTCCTTCACGAAGTCGTTCTCCCGCAGGCAGCACTACCAGTGAGAACCGGAGGACCTCCAAGGTCCGGGCAAGCTTTGTTTCTGTGGAACCTGGTAATTCACAAACGGATTCGGAAGGTCAGTTCCAGTGCAAATTTTTAGATGGGGAGAAGCTGTGAATGCTTTCCTGATTGAAAGCACGGCCAGCGCGATCAGAGTTCCAGACGCAATTTCCCGCCTACATCTACATCCCTCTGTGTACCTCCTACATCCTTCGCCATATACTGACATTTCTATCGCGAAAGCCCCCAGCAGCGCCGCGGCTCGGCGGGAAAGCTTCAGTCTCAGCGAATCCCAGGATTCGGACAAAATTGCGGAATTGAAGACTACTGTTTCACAAGAGAAAGAACAACGAAAGCAGAACGCTGCAGCGGAGACGATTCCAGAGTCTGCAATTGAGGCAACGCCCTCAGCTTCGCCAGCTATTAAACCACGTCCAGAGAAAGCTATGGGTGACTTTGTTAGCAAGTCACGATCAAGCCTCAAGAATACGGCACGAGCGTCACAAGATGCTCCTGGCATGAATCCTGACAAGGTAGTCTCTGCTGTCGAGGAGTCTCCGGCTACAATGAAGCCCACAGATCCCAAGGATGCGAGTATAGTATCTGGTGGCGAAGCCCTACCTCCTCCTGCAGAGCCGATATCAAAGCCATTAACAGATACTTCCCAAGCAAATTCAACATCTAACAATGCAGCTACTTCTGGCGTATTGTCCAAGGCGGGCTCGGCCAAAGAGAAGTTTGGAGCGAAGCCAAATGGCACGGCAGCAGTAAAGAAGTCTCCTTCGAGCAAGACCACAGAGACGAAGGCCGTGCCCAAAGCTGTCTCAAGCCGGCCCTCCATAGCTTCAACGAAAGTTACTGCAGCGACCAAAAGTCCGGGAAGTGGGACAACTCCTAAGTCGCCCAGGTATTTTTTGCATCGTCGTACTGTCAACTTTACGAAACTGACCCAGCCAACTTAGTACAAGACAAAGTCGTACCTCATTGGAGTCTACAAAGTCAGCCGCTTCGTCGAGATCGACAAACATCACCAAGCCTACCGCAGCTTCAGCAGCCAAAAAGGCCGAACCTGCTCAGACAGCTAGTGAACAGACCAAGCAGAAGCCGCGTTCCCCCACACGTCCTGTGAAGCTCCCGTCTCATCTCACAGCTCCGACCGCTTCCTCCGCTGCCAAGCATGGAGATGCGCCGTCTACCACCGCTACCACTACCCGCAAGCCAGCTTCTCGTCCCGTTGCTGCAGCAGCACCCAAACCGGCACCTACTCGACGAGATGCTCCACGCCAATCGCTACCCTCTACGTCAACAGCCAAGCGTCCAGAATCTCGCACAAATGCTCGTGCGCCGGACGACAGCTTCCTCGCTCGTATGATGAGGCCGACCGCTAGCTCGGCAAGCAAAACTGCGGAAAAGACCGAGGTTAGGTCTCCTCCGCCAAAGCGATCGGCTTCCGTTAGGACCAAACAGTCTACACAGAGCTTGACTGGAAAAGCGAAGAAAGCTGTTCCGACTCCATTGAAAGGCAAGGGGCCGGAGCGAAATGGAATTGTGGCTCATGGTAAGGATCAGTTTGATGGCGAGTCTTCGGTTGTAACTGAAGATGTTGCTACTGAAGAGCCTACAAACGAAGCCCAGGAAGAAACGCCAGTGACTCCGGGAACGTCCAACTCTGAAGCTCTGCCTGAGCCTGCATCCGAACCCGAGCAAGAATCAGCCCCCGATCCCGTACCCGAACCAGAGTCCACAACAGAGCCAACCCAAACACCTTCAAAAGATATTGTGACAGAGCCTCTACACGAAACGACGCCCGGACCCGCGAAGACACTTACGCCGGAGTCAGCAGAAAATCAAACCAAGGAGTCGGCACAAGAAGACTCGCAAGAGATTCCCGCGACTATTGCATATGAACATGAAAAGCAGCTTGAGATTCCAAGTGGCGAAAAAGATGAATCACGTGGCGAGAGTACACCGGAGCATGCGGAGATACCAGATAATACGCTAGAACAAACACCGGCCTTCGACGGCGCGACTATCCGCTAAATATATTCACATTCCGCGAAGTTTCGTCGTCCTAAGGCTTCCATTCGATGGCTGAGAAAAGGAAATTAACCTTCAGTGCTTTCTGACAAGCTCAGGCTAGCCTTTGGACAAGGCACAGTCCAGTGCCATGTATTCTCGAGTTGGTTTAGGATTTCCTTGAAAAGATTATGGTGCAGAGAAAGCGGGAGGCTTTCGGTCATACAGTGGACATTCAGTATCCACACGAGCATTGCATAGTTGCTGCATTCGATTCGATTCGATCCCATCGTGTCCGCATAAGTTAGACGCGGCAGGCGCTGAGCGTCCGGTGGCTTTTTCTTTGAAGTAATATGGAAAGAGAAAATTCAAGATACCCCAATCCCTTTCCAGAAAGCAATACTGGAGCTTCACCTAGGTAGCCACTTTGAAATAGATTGATCAAGCGATTGTTATCATCTTCCTAGCGTCTTTTGGATTGTATGCCCACTTGCTCTGGACAGCAACTCCATCTTTCACACTTCCCATGCCCTATGCATGCCTTGCCCTTGGCACTCCCCAAATTCAGCTCAAAGTTACTGCTGGTTGACGTGTTTGCTTTTCGACTTTGCCGAGTGTTAGAAAGATCCCAGACCTCTGTCACACATATTTTTAGAAAAAGGTATCAAAGTTCACCAGTGCCAGGTACGGAGGATTCCTTCCGCAATCTTAGCTCAATGGGGAGATGGGATTGGGGTCAACGAATGCGATTGGTGCGCTGAGTAGGTAGGATCACAACGGTGACAGCCGTGTTAGGGCTCGGCTTCCTCCGGGATACTTGGCGGAATGTCAATGAAGCCTCGGAAGATCACAGTAACACTTTCGAGAGACCATGGGTATTTTGTATCTTCAATTCTCTTATCTAACGATCTTCACAAAGGCGCAAAAACTGAACAAAGTCTGTGAAGATAAGCCTCACTGCGGTCTTGCTAACGGGAAGGTGAGGTAATGGTTTTCTACTGATTGGACAGCCTTGCAAAGATTAGGCTGTCTACGAATTGTTTCCGCATATTTATTAGTCTAAGTCGACTAGCATTCAGCGGGTAGCTGCATCTCTGGCTCCTTGTCGTTTCCAATGGCCCGACGGGGCTGCATTGAGGGTCACCAACATTACATTGAGCCCAATTAAGGTGGTGTTCGCCTTGGCGGATCTCGGACGCACTGCCGGGATATTCCCAGGCCGATGCTGCTGTCCCCCGGGAGTGAGGAATGAACAGCACGTAACCTCGGGATTGCATCATCAAGAGAACCATATTTACAGGGCATATCCCACTCGAGAGATGGGTTCTCACATCGTGTTGGGTCGCAGGATGCTGACCGGTGCGAAAAGGACTGTGCGCTGAGAGGGTACAGCTGGGTGAGGATAGCTGGCATATAGCGACAACTTTCGAAACCTGTCGCACGTGGATGCCCAACCACCTCCGAAGGCGACAAGATGGCAAGGAATGCTTCTCTCTGACGTATTCACTGAGGCATATGCTCACCGCACAAAGCGGTCTGACCCAGGTATATGCAGTGTATCAGCAGAAGGCAACTGCTTTCCGCATCTGTCATTGGGATAGCGCGAGTGCCTTAGACATATAGACCGCACTTTCCCCGGACTTTGCTTCGATGCCCGTCATTCTCCCCACGGTGCCCAACATGAATTACGCTAATATGATTGAGGAGAAAAACCTCAAAGTAAGTTGGTCTGCTGTAGTAATTGTTATTCCTGCTGACTTCCAATACCAGAAAACCTTTATTATCGCAACTCTTGTATCCACGCTGATCGGTACCTTTGCTTCATCCCACAACTTATACGAGCGCCTACGAGACAAGAAACAGCAAGAAAAGAAAGATGAAGGCCAGAACCAAGAGATTAAAAAACTCAAGGATGAGATTGATGATATGAGGAAGAAGAAAAAGGGCCGCAAGGACGACGATTCTAGTAGCGAATCAGAAGATGAGCGACCTCGACGCAGGCTTTTGAAAGACCGGCCATCGAGAGACGAGCTCCTCGACTACCTAGACAGATCTCCGGCTCTCATTCGCAAGGAGTATGATCAGGGCTACGACCGTTGGGGCCAGCGATTTGCAGCAGGCGATGGTGAGTACCAGATCCACATGGAATTGCACGGACTTAAAAGCTCACCCTCGAACAGTCGTCACCGAGAACCAGCTGCAAGCCCAAATCATCAGCCTGCAACAGACCGTCATCTACGTGCTCCAAGACGCCCTCCAAAACGACCGACAACTCCGACGATCAGACATCGATCGACTGGTACATGCCTCGCAAACCGCACAAAGCGGCTCCGTCGACGCACTACGGTCGCAGTACCAGCGCATCCAGCATTCCGGGAGCCTCGAAAACGGATCCAGCCACCGCCGGCGCTCGCTACCTCCTCCCAAACTCCGCCAGATCACCGACGGCACCACGCGCGCCGCCACGGTAACAACCAACCGGGCCCTCACGGCCGTTGCCCCGCGGCCGGTCCAGGACGTCTCGATCTTCTGCCGCTACAGCCTCGACCTGCAAGAGACGCCGCGCAAGAACCTCAACGTCTCGTTTGCTCCGGGCGGCGAGAGCCGCTGTCCCGCGTGCGACGTGCACATACCTGTTGATGGCAATGCGGAGTGGGCGATTGGCAAGCGGCGGCGGAGCCTGGTACAAGCGGCAGATGGACGGGGCACGGAAGAGAGGGTCGAGAATTGCGAGTTCCATGTCACGGCGCGGTTTGTGGTCAAGTGTCATACGGAGGATGGGGAGTACGCGTGTGTGCTCTGCAGTCGGAATAGAGATGTCGATCTCATTTGTGCGGATCCGGAGGCACTGGTTGCGCATGTGGGCAGGAAGCACAAGATTGGCGAGTATGAAAGGGAGATTGATTTGGTGCAAGATTGAAAGATTGAATGGAACGACGCGAATCATGGCGGCTGGCGTGCTTGCTATTTGTTTTAGGCATTGCAAGGACATGGTATACCCCGAACCCCTTGTTGAGGAACACACTGGGTGGGCATTATGAGACATGATATGATTTAAGCGACCTTGACTCTGCTCTATTGCTGTTTAGATGAGCTACAATTCTCCAACTAAAAGCCATTGCTTCTCCAGATGTACGTCTGCCTCTGAAACATGCACGGCAGTCTCATATGCGCAACCCCTTGACATCAAATGTTCTTGTGCATTGCAGGAGGTGATGTCCAATACTTACCCATGTTCCTCTGCAAGATCAGGCATATAACCTATCGATAACGAGATATCGACTACTAAAAATAGGTGGGAGCGTCAGTGGAACCCAACGACGCAGTTTGCAGGGCAGCTCGCGGCAAGACCATCCACTTAGCTTTGACACAACGAAGTCCAGCTCTGAACGTGAGATGGCGGCTGTTAAAGTTGACCGGGGCGCTCAGCTGAATCAAGGCCAACAAGGCTCCCAATGAGTACATCCTTGGACATTCAGACCCAACATGAGATGGCTCGCAGTACCAAACTCGTCGCATCGGTATGGTTTCTGATGATCCGGCAGATAATCCCAAGCGTCCAGGCAACCGACCTCCTGCAAATCAGCACAGCCAATTAAAGTACTCGCCCCTCATCTCAAGCCATGGCGAGCCAGGTTGATCAGTTCTACGTCCGCTTAGGCCGTTAAGGCTGATGATCTTCGCGCTGCACGAGTAGGCAGCAGTGCGCGAAGACACGAGAAAAGCTACGAGTCAGAATATCTCTCTAACTCACTGTGCCTCCGTTTCCGACCGTCGCAAGAAAATGCAACTTGATAGAAATATTTCCTTTCAACTCGACGTGCATCTCGCGATCTCTTCACCAGAAAAATAGTGTGGCTACACCCGGGACCCGTACTCACGTCCTATCTAATAGGGTGAATCAGATCGGTGGGTGAAGTATGTTGTTCTTAGATACTAGGCTAGGTGGCTAGATATCTAGGTGGTGAACACGTGACCAAATTATCTCTATCGACAATAAAAGTAGAGAATTCAAATAATCTATCACACTATTAATTGATATTGCTAGCCAATAATCGATATTTGTAGTTAATAAAAAATCTAGAAAATGGCTAATTCAATATGTCAGAGCAATAAATGGCTTCGATTGATGAACTAATATCTAGCTACAAGATTTGTAAATAGAAAGAGGCGCGGCTTAAATAAGGTTTGGTCGTGGCCGAGAATTAGCCGACGGGATATCGGCCGTATCGATAGATCGGCCGCATTCGCCGATTTTGCTGTTATATAATTTAATCGCTATTACTTCGTGAGCAATTTATGACACTATCCCTCTCTTTCAAATTGGCAGCTTTTGTAGCTATTTGCTTTAATCGCTTGCCGATAGATTAGAAAAGAAGCGTTACGTTCCACTACGCGGCAATAAAAATAAATAGTTAGCTATACTAATATTTCTAGCTATATACGTTGTAGATATATAATCGTTTATTTTGCTATCTAAACGACAATCGACGTTGGTTTTATAAATTTTTTCAACGCCAAAAGTATTTTAGCTCTACCCAATAGGGAAAAATCGATCAACTACGCGGGCGCTTACTACCCAATAATAAAGCGTTTAGCGTAGTCTTCCGATTAGTGATGGTGAAGGATTTATAAAGTCTAGATTTATCGGAATTGTTATCGTGGAAGGCTACAATCAAATTTGGGCACCCTACGGTGTCAATATATAGTTGCTATTCTAGTGATTGATTTTATTCGTTCTATCTAGCGTAAATAATCTTGTATATTAGATATTTCTTTTTTTTTATTTTAGAGTCAATTTATTTAGCTTTAGTGCTAAAATCTAGACATTGTCTATCAACACGAGAATCTATTATAGCTATAGTCTTATAGCGTAGGCCTTCGACACAATTCTCTTTTATTGGCTTCTTTGGTGCAACACATACAATTTTCTACCCTAATAAAAAATTATAAGCGTGAAGATATAAAAATTATAGATAGAATATAGAATAAATACCGCGTAATACCGGCGTTGTAGATAGATCTAGCTTGAAAACTTTATTATTGATATTACGAATAATTGAAAATAGTTCAAATTTCTTGAAATCTAATAAATACAAGAATCTTTGACTCGATAGAAAACGATTATCGAGTTATACTAAATCACGCTCTCGAAACTCGAAAAATAATTGATTTTTGTTAGTATAATCTTTATATTTGGCTCTAGCCCAAAATAATTGAGCTTGAATATATTTGCGTAATTTCTCAATTTTCCGTATTAATTTGTTAGCTATTTATTCTTCTTGATATTGTGACGTAGAGAAGATAGATTTTGATTCAAATCGTGAATTGTAGCCCTTTGTGGCTACAAAAAAGAAGACTTTTGTTGATATATTGATATTTAAATTAGCCTCGAACTTAACTAAAAATAGCCAATCTTATTAATTATTCTAGATCCAATTGATATAAACCCTCAAATATGCCTTTAAGACTTGATTGGCGTTTTTGGTTTGACTATTTGTCTTCAAATAAAAAAACGTGAAGAGTTTAGATTTTATTTCGATATATTTGTAGAGCCTTATTCAAAACTTCGATATAAACTATATATCTCGATTAGAAATAATAAAGCTAAAATAGCCCTCTTCTCGCTAAATATAGTATAAAAAGGCTTGAACAATATTCTTTATTTTCAAGAAAATCAATTCTATAAACTTCTTCTTTTTGAAAAGTCAATCCACCACAATTATAATATATTTGTAGATATTTCTATATTTTTTGTAGTCAAAAAACAATATAATAAAATCTATTGAGATATTATTCTAATAGCGATTAGATATTGGTAGAGATTTTAGCAAATTATATTTTTCTTTTTATGAGAATTTCGTAGCTTGATATTGGTGATATACGTTTATATACTTGACTACAATAGTAGTTACTCTAGCCAATACCAATATATTAATACTCGTTCGAATATAGACGCACAATCTCTATAGCCCATAGTTGATATCTTATAAATTATCTTCAAGATCTCTAGTATAATATTATTGTCTTGAGAGATATAGATTCGACCGCCAATATATAACAAATTGTCTCTTATTTCGCAATTATTAAGATCCAATCTAATATAATGATTTCGAATTAGATCTATAGATATATATCGATTATTTTATTGCTTTGCTATTATAATTCTTTGTAGAACTTTATTGTTTTTGTATACTTGGCATAGCTTACTTATTAAATCGAATAGCTATAGCACTAATTGTTGACTCGAGATTTTAGATTATATTTCTTGTTCGTAAATATTGTATATCAATACTATAATATCCACCAATTGGAGTCTATAATTGTCAAGCAAAATTGCTATAAAATTAACTATATTCTTGATTTTTTTATCTAAATATTTAAATTTCAATATTATCTATTGTTGGTACTTTCTACGATTATCGCCTAAATAAAAAAATAGATCTACTAATTATCGCGTTAAATTATTGGGTTTGATATTCTATTTTCCGGATCGATAGATAATTCGGAAATTGAATTTTAATAAAAACTCGGCCTATCTAGTTTATCGATAATTTAATTATTTAATAAATATAAAATATTCGAGATTTTTGTGATCGATAATTATATTGATAGAACTTTTAATACTAGCTAATTCAAAACGCTAATTTTCGAAGGCTCGAACTATAGCGAGAAATTTTTTATTATAGATCTCGTAATTATATTCTAAAACTATTATTTTTTATAAAAAAAAAACGACAAATCTAATAACACTATTTAACTCTTTCTATAACAATACGACTACTACTATATAGTTTAACGCGTTAGTTTCCAACCAAATTTCTCTATTAAAATTAAAATATACCAATATTGATACGGAACTAAAAGCTTGTTTGAGTAAATAGAATATTCTTTATTTATGAGAATTATTTTCCCAAAAGTAATTTATCTAAACGTCTTTCTTCGCGAGAGTAGTGAGTGGATTAGCTAATTTTGAGTATTTAATAATAAATCTTCTATAGAAATTGACGAATTCTAAGAAGAATTGAATATTCTTTAAATTCGAGAGCTTTGGCCAACTACGAATAGTATCTATCTTGACTAAATCTATTTCTATATCTTTTAAGATAATAATCAACCCTAAATATTTTACTCGTTGTATATTGAATTCGCATTTCTTGATATTGATATATAATTCTATTTGTCGTAATTTCTACAATATTATTCATATATATTTGTAATAATCGACTCTATCTTCTATATAAATTAGAATATTGTCCAAGTAAATAGTACAAAAGATATCGAGATATTTTTTTAAAGTTTTATTTATAAAAAACTAGAAAATACTAGAGATATTGCACAATCCAAACAATATTATAAGATACTCGAACAATTCGTATTTTGTGAAAAAAACCGTCTTCTTTTTATCTTCTTTCTTTATATATATTTTATTGAAGATAGCGATAATATCAAGTTTTGTGAAGTTTATTGTTTTGCTAAACCTCGCGAGTGTTTTCTTTATAAGTGACGGCGTGTTACAATTTTTCTTCGTGATTGTATTAAATTCTCGATAGTCTATACAAATTCGTAAATTTTTATCAAACTTCTTAACCACTAGCGCTAAAACAATATAAATAGAAATACTTTTTCTAATAAACCCTTTGCGAAATAGATTATCTATATAATTTTTGACAATTAAAATTTGTTTCCTCGAATATCTAATTAAACGTTTTGCAAAAATTTTGATATTCGACTCTAGTTGTATAGTATAATTATATTCTTAATAAAATAATAACTTATTCGCTTCTCTAAAATCGAATATATTAAAATAATTCTAGATTTTATCTAATAGTATAGTTTGTAGCTTAGAATATAAAAAAAATTCTCAATTTAATTTTTTGTAGAATTTGGTGTAGTCTTTAGAACTAATCGCGGCAATTAAAAAAAATATTATTTTATACGTATATACTTGATCCGATTTTTTAGATTGGCAAAATTGATCGAAATTCTTGATATACAATACAAAAACTTGATACTCAATTCTTTGAGTTATTATATCGAATATAGCGATTTCTATCTCAACAATATTAGATTTTTGTAGATACCTTTGTCTATCGTTTTTTCTCTTCGCTTTATAAGCTTCGATATATAACTTTTTTTGATAGTGAATAACTAATTGATTTCTATAATTACAAGCTAACAAATATTTATTGATATAAAAACTAAAAGACTATTAGCGATAATCTATATATAGATTATAAATATACAATTATAGGGTTTCAAGAATAATATCGAAATTCACAATATCGAGTATTATATATCAAATATCTACTATATATCCACTATAATTGATTTTTATCAATATAGTCTAAATACTCTTTTTGTCCGATATCTTTTTGTCTACTAATCAAAGCGTATAGAATTGGTTAAGAACAATAATACGTAGAAAGTGTTGTTTAGCGAATTTTCTATTCACAATTTTTTCGGCAATATATTCAATATCTATCAATAAAAACGTTTTCACTATATCTTTTATCGAGAAATAAGCCAAACAAAAAATTGAGAATTGTTTCCTTATTTTCGATTGCTAGAATATTGTATAGCAAACAATAAATTGAATTGGCTTATATTCTATTTTATTTTTCAATTCAAATACGTAAATATATTTATATATCTACGCCAATTGCTCTACTATCTATTCTCAAAAGAGACTCAATTCAAAAACACCTTATTTTTCAAGCTACTCTTATCTTGTTTTTTATTTTTTTTATTATTAGTATAAGCCTTTTTATCTAGAATCTCTATTAGTGTAATATTAACAATTTTTAGTTTTAATATATATATTTCGTTGAAAACCGCGAATTTGTTCTTGCAAAAACGATTCTTATTTTTATATCTATAGCCGGACTCTACACAATATAAACAAAGCTTGACTAACTTTATTTTTCTAAAGATATCAATAGAATAGAAAATAAAGCTAGATCGAGAGCTAGATAGAGTATTTATACTTCGTGAGATTTGAGTGATACGCATTTTGCTAGCTATAAATTTAATTGTCTTTTTCTACGCGAAGAAATCGACGATTTTTATAAAACATTCGACCTCACGAATAGCGTTAACGAACTACGTTAGAGAAATATATATTTATTCTTATTAAAAACAATTTTGCAATTTCAAGAACAATAAAAATTGTAGAGTTATTATCTATATTATTTGTGAGCGTATAGTTCTAATTGAAACGGTGATAGTATTGAAGCGGACGTATATATCTATAAACTTCTCGCTTATTTTTTGGCTTAAAGCTTCAAGATTTAGCAATTTGGCTTCGACTTTATTTTATTTGTTATAAATATCATAGACTTCACGAAGATTTTGTAGTAGCTTATCCACTATAATATAAAATTCTTCGCTATTAAGATATACACAATACTCAATAATATTGTAGATATTATTCTTAATACGATTATAGATATAGTCGATTCTTTGTATTTTGTTCTTAATTAGCTTGTTCCGAAAATAAAAGACCAATTTTATCTTCTATTGTTCAAATATTGGATTTTTATCTCTAGAGAAAATCGGGATATCTAGATATCTAGTATTAAAGGCCATAGTTGCTCTAGTACTAGAGATACTATGAGTGCTATATAATATAGAACAGTTATAGCGATTTTCTAATAGCTACGCTTAAAAAGCTATCCAATAAATTTCTTCTAATAATAGTGTCTTATCGAGAGAGAGAGCTTCGTCACAACGTAAAACTTGAGAGATCTCTAATCTTGTTTTCTCTATACTATTCTATTTAGTATAGTAAGAATTAGCTCGAGCGCGTTGGAGTTTTTGCTATAGTTAAATTTTTTTCTTTTTCAATTCTATTCGATAAGCCCGAATACGTTTTAAATTATTTTTTGTTTTCTAAAGTTCAATATCTAGATAGACTATATCTCGTTTCGTGGCCTTATAAGTCTCAATTTCGCTCAAACGTTTAACAACTAATCTATTATTGCGCTCTTAGATATTTTGTAAAACTTTTTTTTACTCTACGGCTTTGACTACAATCTTTCGCACAACTTTTAGTTATCCAACCGAATTATTTATAATATTCAATACGAACTCTTCTAGCGTATTTAGACTCTCTATCGCTACTAAAATTATTGCGACGTATTCATTATAGTGCGTAAAATCTAGTTCTACGCAATTATAGATTCTTTTAGATTTAAATTGTAAAATATTATTTGTTATTCAAAAAATACTTCGGCGAATAAATAGTCGACGCGTGAGATTAGAATAATAAACGCTTCTAGAGCTTGTAGTATATAGGGTAGTTGAGTTGCTTATTTCAATAGACTCCAATTTCAAACTATTCTTGCGAGTATACAAGAATTGCTAAGATATGTATAGAAATATATAAATAGATTGGGTAGTAAATTCCAAGGAAAATATTAATAATTTGCTTTTGCGGCTAGATTCTCTATTGTGGGATCGCGCTATATTTGATTCAAATTAGTTTCTATATAGACGTCAATCCAATTAATAATTTAGAGGCGTTAATTTGACTAGAGTTTGAATAAACTCAAATCAATATTCAACGTTAATTTGTGTTCCAACACTACTCTACTTTGATAAAGTTATTTCTTTAGCCACGGCTAGATCTACCATTTACGTATTATATACTATACATAATCTCGATCTCGAATCGATTGACGCTTTCTTTCGAAAAATAATTTGTCCTAATTAATAAAGAAATAGCTAAATAGTGTCAAAACAATAAATAGCTTCGATTGATAAACTAATATCTAGCTACAAAATTTGTAAATAGAAAAAGGCGCGGCTCAAATAAGATTTGGCCGTGGCCGAGAATTAGTTGATAGAGCATCAACTATATCGGTAGATCGGCCGCACTCGCCGATTTTGCCGTCACATAACCTAATCGCTATTACTTCGTGGGCAATCCATGACAAATATTAAGCCTTCTTTAAAATTTGTTTTGACGCTCTAGTTTTTACTTTTTATAGTATTATTCAATTTTGTTTGTTTGTTTGTTTTTTGCGTTTTTTTTGATTTTTTGATTTAATATTGTTTTTTGATATTAATTTTATTTGTTTTAATAAAATAAATTAATATAATTAAGTTTGTGTGTTTTGTTATAATATTAATTAAATTAATTTCTTCGGCAATTTATTTGATTTTAACTATTTCTTGCTATTTATAAATTTAATATAAATATATAAAATTAATTATTAAATATTTCTTTACAATAATATCTAATTATATAAAATAATTGAATAAGAATTTAAAGTCAATATAGATTATTAATAGTAGATTAATATCGAGAATTTTGTTTAAAATTAATTTAATAGCTATAATTAAATCAAAATTATTAATTATAATATATAATTTTATTATTAATATATTTTTTATAATATGTTTGTATTTAATAAAAAATCAATAAATAATATTGATATATTAGCTATCAAAAAAAATAATAATATAATTTATTTATAAAAATAAATTACTATTATCAACAAATAAAATATTAATAAATATCAAAAATTACAAATATTTGGTATTTAATAAAACAAAAATTAAATCTCGCTTAATATAATTTATTTGCTATTTGATTTGTTTATTTAATATTGTAATATTTTTGATTATCAAATTAATATATTAT
>JAGFMW010000107.1:0-62426 GCA_021030935.1 Astrothelium subdiscretum
AAATTTAATAATTTTTTAATAAAAAAAATATTTATTTTGAACAAATATTCTTTTCTCAATATAAATAAATTTATTTAAAAATTTTTTATCTAAATTTAACTTATTATAAATCAAAAAATTTTAAAATATTTTACAATAATATTTTTCAAATTATAGTTTTTATTCTAAACAATTATAACAACAAAAATTGCTATATAAACAATTTTTACGTTTCGAATTATATTATTTAATATTTTGTATATAATAAATTTGTACTCTAATTAATTTGATTTTCTATTAGTTTTGTGTTTTATAATTAAATATATTATATCTATTTTTGAATAATATATTTTTAATTATAAATAACCAAAAATTACTAAATATTAATTAATATCTATAACAATAAAAAAAATATTTTGCTTTTTTTTGACTTTTTATAAATTAATAATAATTATTCTAGATCAATATTTGTTATAAATATATATAGATATTTTTTCAAATATTGTTAATTTTTATTTGTTATATAATAAAATTTTCAATCTCAATTTTTTTGTTGTTATTGACAAAAAAATATTTATATTAATATTGAAATTAACAAATAAATATAGTTTTATATTTTTAATATAAAAATTAAATTTAAATTGATTTCTATTTATAAATAAATTAAATTTGAATCTATTAAATTTTATTTTGATATATTTAATTTTTTAAATATTGATATAGATTAAAATAAAAAAGAAATTTTTTTTTAGTTTTTGACTTTTTTCGAAATTGCTTTTTTTAAAATTATTTGTTTTTTTTCGAAACAATCTATAAAATAATAATTTTTTTTATAACAATTATAATATTCTATTTCGAAAATATTTTTTTGTGATTTATTATTTCGATTATATAATTTTAAAATATATTTTTTATTTTATATTTTTATAGTTTAATAAAATTTATATTGTTTCAAATTTTTTTGAGAAAAATTATTATTTTTTTTTTTTTTTTTTTTGTGTGTTAATAAATTTAGATATTTTTTATTTCAATTAAATTTATTTGAATTCTATATAATTTATTGGTTTGATTTTCTATTAAATTGAGAGTTAAAAATAGTAATAAATTATAAAATATTATTTGAAATTGCAATTAATTATTTAAAACGTTAATAAATATAAAAAATATTTTTTTTTGATTATTTTTGTCTATTTCGATTTATAAAAAACAAAAATAAAACAAAAAAAACGATAGTAATTAATTATAATATTATTTGAGTTTTTTGAGAATATTATAAGCTCGCTTTTTTTGTTTTTAAAAAATTTCTATTGTATTAAATATAAATTATTTGAATTTAGACTATATAAAATCAAATTGATACAAATTAGACTTTTTTGAGCGAACAAAAAACTTTTAATTTGTTTGCTTAATATTATTTATATATTGAAAGTTAAATTCAATTTTCTAAAACTTTATTTGAAAATCTATTAAAGATTTAGTGTAGTAGTTTTTACAATCGCGAATTTATTAATTATAATTAATTTATTTTTTGATTTCAAAATAGTGAGATAGTTCAAATTTAAGCAAATAAAAATATAATAAAATAGAATAAAATTATATAAACTATAAAAAAATCAATTAATTTATATTGTAATAAATTGTAATATTTTTTAATTTAATTTGAATTTGTTGAGACTATAAAATTTTCAATTTCAATTTTTTTTGTTTATATTCTATTCAAATATATTTTATTTTTAAATTATATTATATTTTATTTTTTGTTATTTATAATAAAATCAAATTAAATATAGAGATATCAAAAATAGATATTTGAGATTTTAATAGATTATTATTAAGTGTTTGTAATATATTTGTAAATAATTTAATTGATAAATTCTCAAAAACACAAAAACAAATAATAATTATTATAATAATAATTTATTGTGCAAATAATAAATAAGCAATTCGAATATAACAATTACTAATAATAAATAAAAGTATAGTATATAGACTAAACTATTATTACAATAATTGAATATTAAAGATAAAATTAGACGAATTGTTATTTTTTTTCTAGTCGCGATTACTCAAAAATATATAAATAGCTACAATATAGTCTAGAATTCTATTATTTTGTTTAAATAGTCGTTATTCGTTTATCTATAATCTATATCGTCGCAAAAGAGACCAGATAGGCCCCAACCGAGCCAATATAGATTAGAATAGCCCAATCAAGGCGCTAGTGGGGGCAAAATGGTCCAACCAGGGCTTTGCTGGTCACACAAGCTGCAACTACACATTTCTGCGCAAAGCAAGATTGCCAAATACTCTACTCAATACTCTATTAAATGTTTCACTAGGTGGCTCTACTAAAAGCTTTGTTAGATACTTTGTTAAACGCTTTATTAGATGCTTTGGTAGATGCTTTGGTAGGTGCTTTACTAGGTGCTTTACTAGATATTTTACTAGATGTTTTGCTAGATTCTTTGCTAGGTGCTTTGCTAGGTGCTCTACTAGATGCTTTGCTGGATGCTTTACTAGATGCTCTACTAGATATTCTACTAGATGCTTTACTAGGTGCTCTACTAGATGCTTTACTAAGTGCTCTACTAGGTGCTCTATTAGATGCTTTACTAGATGCTCTACTAGGTGCTCTACTAGGTGCTCTACTAGGTGCTCTACTAGGTGCTCTGCCAAATACTCTATCAAACGCTCTACTAGATACTTTACTAAATACTCTACAAATGCTCTATTAGATACTTTACATAATATTCTATTAGATACTCTACTAGATTTTTTGCTAGATACTTTACCAAATATTTTGCTAGATATTTTGCTAGATGCTTCACTTAGATATTTTAGTAAATGTTCTTCTAGTAAATAGAGCACCCAGCAAAGCATCTAGCAAAATATCTAGCAAAGCGTCTAGCAAAGCATCTAGCAAAACATCTAGCAAAATATCTAGCAAAACACCTAGTAGAGCACCCATCTAATAGAGAAATTAGTAAACCATCTAGTAGAGTATTTAGCAACTTTACTTTGCGCCGAAATTCGCAATTGTAGCTTGCTAGTAAATTTGTACGGTGAGCGCAAAATTTGGTTTTCGCGGAAGTGGGGTTTTGAGCCTATGGCACCTATCGCGCACCGTCTCTGGCGGCTATGGCGCACCGTCTTTCGGCGCTTCTCCGAAGCTAGAGCTTCGGAGATTGCCCATATCTTCTGTGAGCTACATCTGGGTTTCGCGATCGTTCTACTCGTTTCTCTTTTTCCTAGGGCGTCGAATCGCATCGTCCTCTCCCTCGCCATAGATTAGTGGTAAGAAGACGCCGAAGATGCCCAGCAAATAGTAGGCCTTGTCTTCTTTTATTTTCGTTTGGCGCTTTTTGGCCCAGCTTATGCGATCATCAATGCTAAACTCCTCGAGCCTGTATTTTCTCAGCGCTTCAATGGGAATTCCGGTAATCTCGTGAATTTCTTGCTCCAGCGATATCTTGTTGTCCAAAAACTTGCTATTGGCAGAGAAGAACTCGACAGTGGCCAGTGTAAGAAGCTCCTGCAACATCTAGCCTCGAGAAAACCATGCACTCTTTCGGAAGGCGTCCTCCCATATGATCGGGACTGCTTGAGCAGCAACAATCTCTAGCCACTCAGATGAAGAGTAGCCTGTAAAGAAGATAATCCTTGGGTCTTCGCTGGCGTCTTGCCCAGTACCAGAGCTGGATTAGAAATCCGCAGCCTTCCGATAGACCACGGGCGACGACCTCGTCGGCTGCGACAAGTCAAAGGTATACACAAACGGCAGGATTTGTTGAGATGGAGCGTATATCGACGTTGGCTTTTGCTGTAAGGCAGCTTTTGGCCTATCTAGATATATCTTCAGACGTTCGAGATAGACGTAAAAGTGCAGAGGATCAGTTTTAAAAATTCAATGGTATTTCCGGCGTTGCATCCGTCGTCGTTCGCGCTCCTTGATATTGCTCTAAAGTCGGGGTGAATTTCCGTTCTTGGTGCCACCGTATTGGAAACACACCCAAGCTTTGACTGGAATCCAATAACGATGCGTGACCCAGATTCGTTGATTTATAGGAATGTTTCTTATACCATGGAAAATCGATCAGGCTGTCGATACCTAAGCGCTGATTCTGAAAATCCCTCAGCCAATAAAGCGCCACGCGCAGGCGCCTCTTTCACGATCGCCATCTTTTCGTCCATACAACGCTCTACTGTTTAAACATATAAAGCAAATGTGTAATCTTATCTACAAATTCAATTTCGCCTGCTAGTTATGGGTGTGAATACCTCTGTTGAGCGTCGAGTGCAAGTTCAGTTTATCGAAAGGAAGTCGTGTAACCCCGCGGTTATGAAAGGCTGTTGGCCGTTATCGTCCTTGTTGATTGTTTTGTTCGGTCGCTGTGGCGGAGCGGATGCTAAGCGCCGATTGTGTTGTTGTAGCTAAGAGACGAAACCAATCTACGGACCCTATGGCCCTCGACAAAGTAAGCGAAAACAAATAAATACCTTTGGCTATTTGTGCGCAGCAATTTAATTAACCGAAATCTCCTGCCGATACAAAAATATCTTGAATTCTATAAACCGAAATTTCCTGCCATGTCTATGTCTAGATAGAGGCTACAGAATGGACGCTTCTTCTATTTTGGCGGATTTTTTAATAGCGATATAATCTCCTTTTGCTGCTCCAACTGCTGCTCCATTTGTTGCCTCTGCTGCTCCATTTGTTGCCTCTGCTGCTCCATTTGTTGCCTCTGCTGCTCCAACTGGTCCTTGCTGTCTCGTCTCTGCTGCTCCAACTGCTGCTCCATTTGTTGCCTCTGCTGCTCCATTTGTTGCCTCTGCTGCTCCATTTGTTGCTTCTGCTGCTCCATTTGTTGCTTCTGCTGCTCCATTTGTTGCCTCTGCTGCTCCAACTGGTCCTTGCTGTCTTGTCTCTGCTGCTCCAACTGCTGCCTCTGCCGCTCTAGCTGGTCCTTGCCGTCCTGTTTCGCTCGCTCCAGCTGGTCCTTGCTGTCTTGTCTCTCCTGCTCCATCTGAGACACTAACTGCTTCATCTGCTCTTTTAAATTGGTCAATTGTAAGACACTTGCAGATTGGCTGGGTCGTTTGAATCCTTCTTCGTCCGGTGAAAGGGTCTCTTGAGACTTCTGCTGCGAACCCGACTTGTCGAGGGACATGGCAGAAACAGTAGCAGGTCCTGTCCGCTGAACAGGAGCTGGCAAACGAGCGACAGCATTCTTGATTCTCTTTCGGTGTTCTTCGGCAAACTCTTCGAATAGATTAAGAGAGAAGTTGTAGCCTCTGTGACTATCCGCACCACCACGGACACTTAGGCTGAAGACATCGATGGGATAACGATAGTATTCCAGTCCATCTGGGCGACCTGTTGCCTCGGTAGCGAAGTGACCGTAAAGGGAAACTCGGCCATTGTCATGCGACACGGTAAAAACAAGTACTTGACCATAAAGCTTCTTTACACGGTCAGGCTCGGTACAATCAAAAGCTTCCCGATAAAGGCTTATGATAGCTCTGATTGCTATACTAGCGCTGTGTATGTTTTGTCGATCAGCTTTGTTCATTCCAATTTCGCCTGTCTTCGCTTCGCACATTAAGAATGGAAAGCAAATCTCTGGAGTGACGTAGAAGGGTTTGGTTGGTTGAGCATAGTTTTCGAGTTTGTCAATCTCATCATCGGTAAAGGCAGTTCGTAAAAGACCGATAGTAAGGTCGGGCTTAGGTTTCGTACCACCCATTGTTGCGCATCGAATCCATTCCGCATTGAGGTCTTCGCCAATATAATCGTACTTCAGGACGCCGAGAATAAAAAGACTCTCCGGAGATGGTACAATCCAAGATGTCACATCCCTCTGAATTCGAGCTTCGTTACGATTCTGAACACACTGTAGGACTCTCAAAAATTCCGTATTTGTAAAGATGGAAGACTTAACAACGTCGCGGTTGCCTTTACAGTACTTTTCGCAAAGAGCGACACTCTCTTCCTGAATCGAATTCGAATCTTCCATAAAAATGCCATGTAATTTCATACGTTTAACGACGGAGGACCGATGCGTAGTAGATTGGCTCCTTCTCTTCTTTGACGATGCTTGGGGCATCTCGCGGACTATTGGACCAAAGTCTTTCGGCCAATAAGAGGTTGCCGCCCAGAAACCAACAGGATCAGCTATGTGTGTATTTGTGTCTGCTTGTTCCGGCGTGCACTCTCCTTCTTCTGAAACCGATATAGCTCTTTCCTTAGAAGAGGATTTATGCGAAATAATTCTCTTCCTTTTGCTTTGCAACAGCTGCTTACGAGAGATCGTTGACAATGGTGATGGTAGCACTTGGCTTTCTCTCGTAGTCTCTTTCTTGAGTGCTTGCAACCGAGCACTTCTACGGAGGGGTGTTGTGCTCTTGGAATTCGAAGTCCGGCAGGGCCGTTTCACTACCCAATGTCAGTTGAAGTATTTGTATCTTCCTGAGGTGAAGACTCACCGCTGGCTTGCGGTCTCTTTTTTGGGGGCATTGCGTCTCACTGTAAAAAGGAGACAGTACCGCGGGCGAAATAAGACATGTAGCCGTCCGCTGTGAGTCATCACATGGGCGGAATCCCGGCCTGACCACGTCGCGATTCGTATGGATAAGATTGGCCACGAAGAAAAGTCTAGCAGGATGGGGGCACTTATATAAGTATGGGGACGTCTCTGTTTCTATCTATATTTCGAGTAGAATTGCTAGTGTTTTGAGAAATGTAGTGACGAAGAATGCGCGTCTCTCCGTCGCAATAAACGCGTCCGGAATTGACGCTCGGGCCACCAACAACAAAAGACCACCATCTGCGTGCACAAAATTTTTGTTACAAACGCCTATAATATTCGGAAAAGCTAACAGCTTATTATAACAATACTAACTCGTCACCATTACAAAACTAGGCTAGACGAAACCAGATTGTAAATGCCGCAGGTGCTGTTTATGTCTCCAAGCAATCTCTCCATCCTAGCTAATCAGGCAGTATCTCGAGGGTGATCAGTCTTGTTTCGTTGCTCACCACTGAGCACCAATGATTACACTAAGCATCGGGTGGGGCGACTAGGGGGATACTACGGGTATATAGTCAAGCACGGTGTTCAGCATTGAACTCGTTGCGTTCAATCTTTAACTCTATCTCTTCAATCTCTCTTCGTTGTCTTAGGACACCTTCCTAAGTACAAGAAATTCTACCAACTACAGTACTACTCCTTACGACCTCATCTTCGCAGGGACGGACGTTGGTGATTCAGCAATATACTTGCGATTGTGTCTACATGACCAAAATATCGGCAGCAGCCTTACTAGATATCTTTTCAAAACAAAGTTCGCCGCCGATCTACTATCCATCCAAAAACATCCATGGCTTGATGCTCTATGTTATAATCTTGTGCACCTCCGCTGTATAGCGTTGTAGATGTTTTGTGTGATTAAGTCTTTCGCTATATCGAGGATGAGGATAATCAATTGGTAATTGAACCTTCTCGTCTCGAAACTCTTCTTTCTCCTCTTTGGGCCTGCAACAGCCCTAATTAAGTTATTAAGCATAGTCTGTTAAAGGGAGGCCACAGCGGATCGGAAAAATACGAGACTAAGGGAGGTGACGGAGGGGTGAAAAAGACGAGACGAGAGTAAAGGCGGCCACTTGCGCTAACCCAATTAGGAGCTAGACTACAGGATTTCACCTGGGCAGGGCGGGTATGGATAGCTGAGACCACCCAGGGCCAGGCATTCAACTCGACACTTCAGACATTGGTCGCCGAAAATTCCATCTTATTGAAACCCTTAATGAGCAGCAGACACTCAACCAAGCTGTCAGCGCCCAGCACATTGCGCATCTGGAGAAAGCGGCCCAGGCTTTGCGGTTCATTTTTGATTTGGCAGAGAGGATTCCGTTACTTAAGAATATTAACACGCCGCTCGTATTTCATCTAATCCGGACATTTTTCTTATGCATCCGCAAGGATTCCGCCTTGTTTGACCCCGCAAATGCTTGTTCCGTTGCTGATTGTATTAGCCAGCCGCAAACTCTATACTAAAAGACCTCAACAAGCCACGCTGAGCGCGGTTGTCTGCTAGCTGAAGGCTTACTGTATTCTCTTCCCAATGGTAGGTCCAAGGCGCATGAGCCAAGCGTGTCGTCGATCTTCAGAGTCTCGCCTGTTTGATCGACCCGCTATTAGCTTGCTAAAAGATCAAGTGGATTTTTCCGTAATTAGAAATGTTACTATTCAAAGAGAAGGGTTGACGGTGCACTGGAATTTTGCCTTTTGCAGGTTAACCTACTCAAGCACGAAATGAAACAACTAAGGTGATCCCGGTGTCGTCATTGGTTGCATTACGGTCTTGTTCTCGCCCATTTCGTAGCCACTCAGGCTTATTTGCATCGACTTCTACATCACGCTGGATCAGTTCAAGGGGGCCAACCGCCATCCTATACGTCGTTCGCAGTTCAGGCTGGGATAGCATGGGTTACTTGGTGCGACTTACATCGCCCGGCAGCCTTTTCAATAGTCTATTCCAGGCTTTACGAGCCGCCTTCTACGTTCAGATCTCCTTCTCGAAGGACATCTCACCTCTTCGGTGGGCTAGTGCCTTGGTATACGGTGAGGAGACCTCCATCAAGCTTTACTAGAAGTAGCTCCTTGCAGTTATACTACCATTACTATAGGCCACCTCAAGATCTTGCCCTACAGTGTCTTATGGCAGCCCACACAGATCGCACGCCACCCTATGCCGCCAAGGTCATTTAGCGATAGCCGGAAACCGCGAGCATTGATCGTAGCCTGCTTCTGGCTATATCTAGCGAGCATCACGCGATATAGAAGTACAGATGCAAGTCTGGAACTTCATTTACCAAATATGGTCAGCTCCCTCAACAAGGCTGAAGACGATTAAGAGAATACTTAACCTCCGTGCCTCCCTCATTTGAGGAAAGAAGCAGGAGGCAATATATTCACAAGTCATTCTGTGAAGTCTCTCGCTCAGCTCACTCATCTTCTTGTTTGCTTCCCAATCTCACCTACCATTGCGCTAAAGAACGAGATTGGATACCATGCAGCTTACCGCAACACTTCTTGCTCTTTTAGCCTCTAGCGGCATTATTGCTGCCGTTCCCGGCAATGACAAGAACTATGGTGGAGGATACGGCCACTGGACATCGTCATGTTGGACCTCGTCTACTTGTTCGGCCATCTACAAGACTAAAACCAAGACAACCGAGGTGCCATACACTACTGTTGTTACCACTACTGTCTACAAACCCGAGACAAAGACGACCGAAACGCCAACGACAGTCTACAAGACTTATTCAGGTAAGCCAATCTTGGCTCCATGAAGACCAGTTTATCCTGCGTACTGACATGTTCATTACTAGTCACCGAAACTAAATACTCCACCACTACGGAGTATAAGACGAAGACCAAACCCTATGTCCATACTACATGGAAGACGTCGTGCACGACAATTCCAGTTGTAAAGACTTGGTACAAGACTGAAACCGAGACTTACCCAGAAACAGTTCCGTACACCACTTGGGTTCCGTCGACCAAGACTTGGGTATCTGAAGTTCCCAAGACTTATGTGACGTCAACACCCTGCCCAGAAACATTGACCAAGACTAGCGAGAAGCCTGTTACAACGACATGGGTCAAGACGGAGTCGACTTGTGCCACGCAGACTGGGTGGACGACCTACAAGCAAGGCTGGTAGAAATGAGCTACGCATCGAACAGTCAACTTGAAGGAGTCCGACGATGAATTCGTTCAAGCATGTTAAGCGCAGGTCACCCTCATTAATAATTGACTGGCAGGCAGGCGACGGTAGAGCATGTCTCATATTAAATTAGCTGCCTTCAGCTTCGTTCATTCGATAGGCTACGTACGTTAACGAGTAATCTTCTAGTCTGGTTGTAACTGCTTTAGTATAGCTAAAGGCTACCAAGGGAAAATCAGTTTAACAATTCAAGTATTCAACTCAAGTATCTTTGCTATCCAAATTCTGGGATATATTTTGAGTCTCATTCCTGCTTACACTTTGACACTCTGACGTTTGATGCGGGGATTTCCAGTGAAAGTCCCAAAATCAGTTAGCCGTGCAGTGACTAAGCATTTTATTCGAGAAGTTCACGGATGATCTTTTCACTTCTCGACGATTTATTCCGCTGTTTTGACTTCCTCAACCAATAGTATCGTTGCTGTTAATTGTACATGGGACATATCCTGCCTGTATGCCTGCCCGTCGGCCAATGGGAACATGAAGCATGCCCACACTTTGCTTCCATCCACTACGGGCCATCAGATTAGCATCATCCACGACGATGTCTTCAGACATTCTGACGAATTGATTGCATATGCAGCAATCTGTCAAACGAGTACTTGCAATGCAGAGTTAGGGAAGTCGTTGTCGGGTGTGGAAGATTGCCGAATTCTGGATCGGATCGATCACATCATGCCCGAGTCGTTTTGGGTTGGAATAAGTACGCTCTGCATAATGTGCTCTGTACTTCCGTACCTGGTACCAAAGTAACCATCAGCCTTGCCGAAACGCATAAGATATTTATTGAGGTGTGGGCCTTTTTTGAAATTAATCTGTTCTGCTTCTTGGAGATCTTTCGTCGATGCATTCTACAACATGGATAACACCGCGAAGGTGGAGAAGCTTCTCAAACAGCTAGATGCTCAGCGCGACGCATACTTGGAGACATTCACAAGAGTTCATGAGCTTCTTGCACAAAATCTTGCTGCTACAGCAAAGACAACAACGAGCTTACCCGCATCTCCAGAATCACCGAGGTCTCCCAGACCATCTATCACTCGGAATACCGGGAGCACTGTGGACGATCGCAAACAGTCTGCTGTACCGTCAACGCTACAAACATCCTCTGCGTCGAGAGCGACTGGAGAAGAGTCAGATCAGGAGCATGATGAGAGCTATTATGTGCTAGAACCTCTGGAGCCGCAAACTTACGATCACGATGAGTTGCGTGAGCATCTCCAAAACTATGAATGGGACGTTTATTGCAAAAAGATTTTGGAAACAGTCGTTGATAATCCTGTTCGACTACAGCAAACATGGCTATTCCCAACTGTCCCCGGTCCAGTAGACGACCGAAGCCACTATAGTGGCTACCAAGTCTTCGACGTGGGCACCGACGGCGCTCCCGTTCCTGTTGATGTTTCTGAAGTTGAGTCAGTCACAAGCAAGGCCACCGCAATTTGGCATGCTATCAAAGACATCAATCCGCCTTCTAAGCAGAGTTGGGCGGTCGGCCGAATCACTATACTGCGTGAACTATCGCCAATCCTCTTTGGTGCTCTCCATCTCACCATGCATCGCACATTCGACATGGATGAGCTGTTCCAGCACCTTGTCAACTCTGAATCCTCCTCTGCACACGTTCACCGTGCTTTCTCAGATGACCCTCGAAGACAATCTTCTTTCGTATTTAGCCTGGAGTATTTCACTATTCTAGGCGACGAATGCAAGCCTATGAAATGGCAGCTCGCAGACCGTCAAGAGAAACGTGCCCGACACCATATCCCGATCACGCGATGCACCTCTGTTGTCGCGCTTGCTCTGAATGGGAAACCGATTCGGAAAGTTCGCAATCCAGGTCGGGGAGCCAATAAAAGCAGCTATGGGTACGTCTACGATCCTTGGGCACCATGGCAGGTGCTCAATTTACAATGCTACCCGGACTGGAAGTCCAGCACCGACGTCCACGAAAGTAGCCGCAACTATGTCAACGGCCCTGAAGCATTCATGGTCACCCTACTTGGCGAATACCGCGATGCTCAACGTCGCTTCGAAGACATATACCGCCGCATTACAAAACTCATTACCCCACCCCTTGACTTCATGTTTGACGCTTCCCTCCGCGACGCCCTCCTCTTCGAAGATCGCTCCTTCACCTACTCGCGACGCTACTTCTGGGCCTTCCAGACCCTCGGCATCATCAACGACAGCATCAAATCCATGATCGACGCCTACGAAGACACCTTCCCGGCTTCCGTGTTCGCCGGCACGCACAAGACGCTCTGGCCCTTGCTCGACCAGCACGCGGCCCGGTCCGACTTCTACAAGAAGAAGATGGCGCAGCTGCAGGCCCAGTTCGAGGCCGAGATCGCGAACCTGCGCACCCTGATCGAGGAGAACAATGCGCGCCGCGCCGAGATCCGTTCCCTGCGCGACCAGCTGTTCTCGGGCACCTCGGTGCTGGAGTCGCGCAAGAGCGTGGAGCAGACGGAGATTACGGTGCAGCAGGGCCACAATATCAAGCTGCTGACGGTGGTGTCGATCTTTTTCTTGCCGCTGACGTTCGTCACGAGCGTCTTCGGGATGACGAATTTACCGACCGAGGTCCATTTCTGGACCTTTGGCGTCGTCACGGCGACGGTGTGTATTCCGTTTTTCGTTCTCATCGGGTCTTTGAACTCGACGAGGGGAATGCGGTGGTGGCGCGAGAAGGTTTGGCTTGGGCTGCGCAAGGTTGGGAGATCATTGATGTGGGCGGTAGGCCGGAGGCGGAGAGGGAAGCGGCAGAAGAGGGAGTGGGATGAGGACGATGAGGACGATGAGGACGATGAGGATGATAAGGGCGATAAGGATGACGAAGGGCAGGGAGCGCCGGTGACGCGGAGTCGGTCGGCACAGGAGGGGATTGCGATGAGGTTGAGACAGTGGGGCACAGGCAAGAGTGCGGTAATGGCCGAGGCAAAGGAGAGCGAGAGAGTTGATTCGAAAGCGCTGGAGGACAATGGCAAACCAAGCTTGGGGGAAAGGAACCCGGGTCGGTTGGTAGAGATGTTGAGGAGGGAGAAGGAGAATAGGAGAGACAGTGAGGCGGTTTCCGTGTAGAAAAGCTTTGGGTAAGAGCATACAAGATTCTTGTTTCATCGCAATGAAATGCTTTGCAAATACACAGTACATGAGAGATGATTATGATTGCATAACTTGCATTGGCAATCAATCGTTTCCAGGGTAATGTTCCCACTAGTATAGACCAGTATTTTAGATTCGAGTTCTGTTGGTTCTAGAATCATTGTCACATGAATAGTAATGACGAATGGGTTGGAACAAATGGAAATGCAATTGGCAGTGTTTATCTACAGACTACTCAGCCTCGCCTTTTCGCTGTCTAAACTTAGATCGTACAAAATTGCGACACTACTCTTCCGAAGCGGCGGCACCAGTAATAATCTCGACCAGCTCGCCAGTGATGACAGCTTGTCGAGTACGGTTGTAGAGGATTTGGAATTTGTTGATCATCTCTCCAGCATTCTTCGAAGCATTCTAGTGACCGTTAGCTCGGAAACAAGCCTTGCAAAAATGAGAATGAAATCACTTACGTCCATGGCGTTTCGTCGGGCCGAGATTTCGCAGGCATGACCTTCGGCAAGAGCCCAATAGAGAGTGTTGGCCAAAGCATACTCAGTCAGGTTCTTGAGGACTTCGTCATCAATTTCAAAAGCAGCAAAGTTGGCTAAATTAGACGAGTAAGTATCTGTTAATCATGCTCTGACGAAACAAGGTGCTTACGCGACTGAGCAATAGCATCTTCCGAGAATGCATCGATGGTGGTGGCCTGGTAGCTCGTGGCATTGATGAATTTGTTGTACATGACTTTGATGGATGAATAGTCGGTAGGCAGTAGCGAGATCTGATCGGCAATGGCTTGAGCATCCGCAAAAGTCGGTATGTCCTTGCCCACGCCGGCAAAACTCAAGACGATGTTCTTGCTGTTGCTTCTGCTCAACTGGCCCTTGCTTTTCTCGCCCAAAATAACCAAATCCGTATTTGGCTGCTCGATCACCAGCCTCCTCACCGTCCTTGTGAGACCGGAATGAATACCACCACAAAGACCCTTGTCAGAGCTGCAGACGACAAGCAACTGCTTCTTTTCCTCGCCTTCGGTTGGCTTGGTCTCGGCTTCTTCAAAGACCGTGTTGGAGGTCTGACCGTACGTACGTGACTCGTTCATGGCACGTTGGGCGCGGGTCAGCTTGGTGGAGGCGACAATTTTCATGGTTTTGGTGATTTTCTCGATGTTACGGATCGATTTGAGGCGGCCTTCAATTTCTCGAAGCGTGGCATAATTGGCGGCATTGGCGACGGAGAGGGTAGCAGGGCTAAATCAGAAGTCCTCATCAGCATCTCGGCTCAATTGTTGCATCCTTAGGCCATGGAGATGCAATGTATTCGAAGCGTGCATACCGGGCAGAGGCAGCGGCACAAGCTCTAAGAGCTGGCCGTGAAGCTCGTGAGAGCATCATGATGAAACTGAGGGGAGACAATTTGAATTTGGGACAGCGAGAGTCACCGGTGCCTCGATCGGGATGAATTGAGACACCAGCACGCTTTTGATGATAGCAAGCTCGACCTCCTCATTCGGTTTGTGAGGTGTCGAGGTTTCGCGGGAGCTGATATCGGCGCTAGCGTCATTTGCGGAATAGCGCGTCACAAGTCCCGAGCGGCCAATCAGAAGCGAGGGCCGCATCTTGGTGGGAAATGCATCAAGGAGCCAGACTCTTCTTATTCAGAAGCAATCCGATTGTCTCGCCGAGCCCACCTGTTCTTCCTATTGTCCACTTGGCTGCTCACCCTCAATCAAGCGCGACCACCTCGCTTCATCCAGCTACCACGTAGAACTCGCCATCAGCTTCGCAAACACGCGCTTTCTTGGCTCTACTTTCCACATCTACCGACGCTTCCCCACTGCCAAACTTTCTTTTGGGGCCTTGGGCGGTCTCCACCGAGTGAGATACTCGGTAACACGTTCCCCGTCATTCGAGTCTCGGCTCGTAGCCATCGCGATGTCTTCGTCAGATGATGATATACCTCTGCTGAAGAACAAACAAAAAAATGGTGGTAAGTTCTACCGTGGTTCGGTTGACGTCTCCTAGCGTCTCCACTCGGCTCAGCTCGCTTTCACGCGTCCTCGAGTGCAAACTTCACGTGAGACATTTCTCACAAGGCCGACTATCGAAGTCCACTTTCTTTCATGGCTTTCCTCTATCTGCCATCCAACTCTTCCGGCTTGGATATCTGTCCATACTGACTTATCACTCCCAGTCTCAGACAAGTCACCTGACCTCATCCCCAAGAGCCTCGACAAGCAGATGGATAAGAGTGGACCCAGTTCTAATGGCCACGTGGAGCCTGGCATATCTGTGGCCAACGGACCCGTCGAGGATATGGACGTGGACAAACCAGAGATCAATGGTATCAACGGTTCTGCACAAAACAAACGCAAGTCAAGGAACAGCATAGTCTCCAAGAGCTACAAAGAAGCCTCGGATTCCGAGGACGATGAAAAACCATTGGTGCGTCTTTCCCTACCCTACACGACATCTACCGTCTTCGTTCGCTGACTCTCTCCCAGAGTAAGCGGAGGAAGACCTCGCCTGAGGAAGACGACTCTGATGAAGAGCCTCTCGTGAAGAAGGCTGGAATTACAAAGCCCCCTAAAGTCACTGCTGCGCAAATTGGCGAGGAAGATGATTCGGACGTGCCACTAAACAAGAAACTTACGAAAGAGAAAGCCAAGATTGAGAAAGCGGCGGAAAAGGAGGCCAAGGCCATTCGCTCAGATGCCAATAAGAAGAAGAGGACTCACAAAGCCGTCAGTGATAGTGATGAGGATGACGAAAAGCCTCTTGCAAAGAAAAAGGCTAAATCCGCCAAATCTACACCTTCCAAGTCTGCGCCCACAAAGCCAAAGGCAAACGCAAAGCCAAATGGCATCAAAAAGGAAGAATCAGACGACAAAGTCCCATTGAAGAAGGTCAAACCAGCAGCGTCATCGGAGAAGAAGGGCAAGGCCAAACAGGCTGTCAAAGAAGAGGAGGAGGAGGAGCCCGAAGGAGAGGACGAAGAAGAGGCCAATTGGTGGAATGATCCAACCGGAGGTGATAACAGCATCAAATGGAACACTCTCGAGCACAATGGTGTCGTTTTCCCTCCACCCTACGAACCGTTGCCCAAGAATGTCAAGATGAAATACGATGGGGTACCTGTCTTGCTCAAACCCGAGGCCGAAGAAGTCGCCACCTTCTTCGGTAGCATGCTCAACTCAACTCACAATGTCGAAAACCCAACATTTCAAAAGAACTTCTTCGCCGATTTCCAGGATGCGCTCAAGAAGCATGGCAAAGGCGGCAGAGACAGAGATGGTAACCTCATCAAGATTGACAAATTTGAGAAATGCGACTTCCAACCCATCTTCGAATGGTTTGATGCGGAACGTGAAAGAAAGAAAGCTCTCTCTACTGCAGACAAGAAGGCAATTAAAGCCGAGAAGGACGAGAAAGAAGCTCCTTACGCCTATTGTCTGTGGAACGGCAAGAAGCAGAAAGTGGGCAACTTCAGGGTCGAACCTCCAGGTCTTTTCCGTGGTCGTGGTGAACATCCGAAGACAGGCAAAGTCAAGCAACGTGTTCAGCCTGAACAAATTACGATCAATATTGGCAAAGAAGCAACTGTCCCTGCTCCACCTGAGGGCCACCAATGGAAAGAAATTAGACACGACCAAACAGGAACTTGGCTAGCTATGTGGCAAGAAAACATCAACGGCGCTTACAAGTACGTCATGTTGGCTGCGAACTCCGACGTCAAAGGTCAGGCCGATCATAAGAAATTCGAAAAGGCCCGTGAGCTCAAGAAACATATTGATCGCATCCGGAAAGACTATACTCGCGATCTGAAATCTGAGGTGATGGCCGATCGTCAGCGTGCTACAGCCGTCTATCTAATTGATCAATTTGCCCTCCGTGCCGGTAATGAGAAGAGTGAGGACGAAGCCGATACTGTTGGCTGCTGCTCGCTCAAGTATGAGCACGTCACCCTGGCGCCGCCTAACAAAGTCATCTTTGACTTCTTGGGCAAAGATAGCATTCGCTTCTATGATGAAGTGACGGTCGACCCGCAAGTGTTCAAGAACCTCAAGATCTTCAAGAAATCTCCGAAAGGCCCTGGTGATGAGATATTTGATCGGCTCAATACTTCATCTCTGAACAAGCATCTTGGAGGTTACATGCCTGGCCTCACTGCCAAAGTTTTCCGTACCTACAACGCGTCTTGGACCATGGCGAGATTGTTGAGGGAGATGACAGAGAGTGGTCGCACTATTCCAGAGAAGGTCAAGGACTACAACGATGCTAACCGTAAGGTTGCCATCCTTTGTAACCATAAGCGTACTGTCACTGCAGGACACGCCGGGCAGATGGAGAAGATGCAAGACAAGGTAGACTTATCAGCTTTGCATTCTTATGCCTAAGATGGAACCGTAACTGACATCTCATCCATAGATCTACGGACTTCGCTTCCAACAATGGCGTATCAAACAAATGATGCTCGACATTGACCCAAAGGAGAAGAAGAGGCGTGGTGCCAAATTTTTCGAGCTGCCTGAGGAACTTGCTGTGGATGATTGGGTTAAGAACCATCATGCTGCGCTGGTCGAGGAACAGCGCCAAAAGATCACCAAGAAGTTTGAGAAGGACAATGAGAAGCTCAAAGCCAATGGCGAGAAAGAAATGAAGAAGAAAGAGCTTGACGAACGTCTCGAGGCTGCGGATCAGCTGGAGAGGAAATTTAAGAGAGAGCTCAAGACAGGAAAAGTCGAAGCTGAAGGGAAGGGCCCGACGATCGACAAAATGGAAGCCAACCTAGAAAAATTGGACGAGAGGATCAGGAATATGAGCACGCAGGCGGAGGACAAAGATGCCAACAAGGAGGTCGCTCTTGGCACTTCGAAGATCGTGAGTCTTGCTCTCTGCTGCCCGCACGTGTCCGAACGGCTACTGACTGTCTTCTCCACAGAACTATATCGACCCACGTCTCACAGTTGTCTTCTCGAAGAAATTCGATGTCCCGATTGAGCGCTTCTTCTCCAAGACGCTCCGCGACAAGTTCAAGTGGGCGATCGAGAGCGTCGAAGAGGACTGGGAGTTCTAAGCTCCCACCGCCATACGAGCTACTTCATATCTTTCTTATTCAACATCAACACATCCACATCAGGACGCAAGTTCTGGCCTTGTAGACTGCAATTTAGACAAGACTGGCCGCAGGAATGTGAGAACCTGCGATCTTCCTCTGGTGTGAATTACTACTGCTTTTGGTTCCTGCGCTTTCAGCGTGGGCAAGTTGGTGGACTTAGCGAGCATTTGGCGGACTTGATCTTTTGAGAGCCTTTCCCACTTTGGGACAGGCCGAACAGCGACGTGTGGTGGGCTTGGAGGGAGATGGGCGAGGAGGTTACCAGATAGCTGAGCGTAGCTTACCGATCAATGCATGCAAATTGTTGTAAGACACCGCGAGAGCTAGTAAAAGACCTCATTCATAGCTGCTCAAAAGTACATCTTCTAATGATCGGATAGCACGATCGTTATAATTGGCATTACCAAGCTGGTCGGCCACCGATACTGGTTGCAAATTTTCCACAATCATCGGACTGCAGGGCCTTTCCAAGGTTGTTTTGGTTGGTGCTTCACCAAAATCTCGGATGACTCATTGCTTCTATTTAAGGTACGCGTGCTCGACCAGCCTTCTTCCCCTTTTTCCTTGTTCTTCTCCAAGGCGTTAATGGGTTTCCAAAATGTGAACCGAACCGTCCAGCGAGAATCTTCAGGATAGCTAGAACCGCCATGATGCCAATCAAGCGAGTCAACGCCACGCAGCTGTGTCATTGTACCAATCACCGGGCAATTTCCTTTCGAACACGGCGCTTTCCAACATCGTCCAGAGCACTTTACGTAATGGAGAGCAGGTCACGACATCTTGATTTTCGACAGAAACTTAAGTGAAACTGATACCAAAAGACCAAGTCCAGAAGAAAGGGATTTTATATTGTTATTTCGCCACCTCAAAGACGGGATACCTCTCTGGTCTACCGCTTCCTGTGGATATTACCATGACTCTATCGAAGAGTATTGCGTGTGATCGCGTCAATCGACAGCCTCTCTATACTGACACCTTGCAACTCAGGGAGTTTCATCTATGTCGTAAATACCAAAGATTGCATCGTCAAAGTATTCTGCAAAAATACCATTGCCTTCGGAAGGTATTTGCGTATCCTGCGCCGTCACAAGCGCTTCTTCCTGTCCATGTTCGACCATTAGAGCTGGGTTGATACTACTGTTGTCGGTAGGGGACCACCTCGAAGCCTGACTCGCTCCGCGGACTGCATCGATATCGGATAATGATGGGTGGCTTCTGTCTTCTTCTCCCGGCTGTATTTTGGCCACTGGCAGCGGCAAAGCTCTTTCATTTTGCTGGGTAACTGCGGCTTCATTGTTGCCGCCTGAACAGTTCTCAACCACGTCTTCACGAAGCGTATGTCGCGGGACATAATAATCATAGTCTATGGAGTAATCAGTAAGCCCCAAAATATGGCATATCGGATAACTGATAAGGATCAATCGTTTCCCATTTGGAATCATCCGGGAAGACGCTACGATACAAAGTCCGATACTTCTCTACATCGGTGGCATCAAGTTCAAATCCCTTGTCTAGCACAAATTTTGCTTGGTCCGAGGTCATGAGCTCTGGACAATACAGAACATACACCTCCTTGCAATTGAAATACCACAGCAGGCAATCTACGCAGATCAGGACATGCACTGTGGGTAGAGCACTATGAAAAGTCGTAGTTTCGAATTATCATTGAGATGGTTGAACAAGTTTCAAGGTGTCTATGATTTAATCTAAGCTCACGTCTCCAGACCCTCACGCCCAGCAAGCTGCCCTGGAACTCCGTAATGAATGGCCCAAGTCAAGCACTCGGCCATCATTCCTCCATGGCGTCTCCACCTTCCTCATCGCCCTCTTCATCTTCATCTTCATCCTCCTCATCTTCTTCTTCCCCTTCCTGAACGTCCAGCTCGAATGTCGGCGCCTGGTCCACACCCACGTAACTATCACTCATCAGATACAGAGTAAATTCCCTCTTCCCCATTTCCGGCGGCGTGAACTGCAATTTCGTCTCCAGAACCCTCCCAATCGTAACCCGCTTGATCGCCAACAATGACTTCGTCTTCTCCTCACCCACTACCAGCCACCAATTCTCGCTCTTCTTGACCGGGAAAAACGGCGCATGAACTTCGGTATCAACCTCCTCGTCCTCTTCCAACGCTCGCTCCACCGTCACGTTCAGCGTCGCCGGCTCCCCAGCCGAAACCCCGTCCTCCTGATCCTCGACCTCAAACTTCAGCTCCAGATTCGGATACTTCTCGTTCGTAAACCGGGCCGCATCCGCCAACTGGCGATTGTCGAGCCCGAGCGCCTTGACAAACTTCTTGTAGCCCTCGGCCTCCGGATCCATGGCATCCATGAACTCGAAGACGTCCTTGACGCCGGCTTTCCGCGCGACCTCGAGCACGGCCGGGTCGTCGAAGTGCGGGATCTGCTTGAGCGGCGAGTCGCGGTCCCACAGCGCCTGGACGCACATCTGCGACATCTCCATGGCCGCCAGCGTGTTCAGGTGGCCCTCGGACGACAGCACGTCGACGGCGGCCGAGAGCAGACCGAGGATGCGGGTCAGGATGAAGTCCGTGTCCTTGGCGAGGTCGACGGGGAGCTGCATGCGGCTGAAGTGGGCCTGCAGCAGCACGAAGGCCTTGAAGTCCGGCGACTCGTAGGGCTCGGCGCCGTCGGAGCGCTTGACGGGGCAGCCGCGCTGGTAGATGCGCCGCAGGAGGCCGTCCTCGTGCCGCCGGATCTGGAGCGACTCGAATTCGGCGGCGGCGGTGACGATTTCGAGGATGCCCTTGAGTTTGGTGCGGGCGTTGAGGGAGAGCAGGAAGGTCTGCATGGTGATGAAGGAGATGTTGTAGTAGGCGGCGATCATGGCGGGGTTCAGAGGGGTGACTTCGCTTTCGTCTTCGTCGACTTCGATCATCTTGGCTTCGACGAGGTCTTTCAGCGTGGTCTCGACGAGTTCTGAGAGGTGTGAGGAAAGTCCGTCATGCGAGGTGTCGGTAAGACCATAGTATGAGGGGTTCGACAGAAGACGCCGGTAAAAATAGGTGAAAGTGAGGAAGTCTAACGCATCTTGGTTGGACCCGATCTGTTTCGTAGAGATCTCGGCAACAAACGCATCGTGGAGGTACGTCTGTAATTGAGATTCGATCGGTAGCGCCTCTCTTAAGAACTTTTTGTAATATTCGCTCCGAACTTGGGGAACCATTAGCACGCCCTTACTCGATTTATCTTGTCCCGGTTGTCCCGCCTTGCCAAACATCTGCAGAATTTCAGCGATGGGATAGTCGATGTACCGATGTTCCCTGCCCTCAAAAAATTGTGTGCCCATCACAATGACCAAATGTGCATTAACATTGATCTCCCAGCAGGAGTCGCGGCTGACAAGGAGAACTTGAATGATGCCTTCTCGGAAAAAGTACTCCACTGCCTTTTTATCGAACTTAGTGAGAGCCTCATGAAAGTATCCAATGCCATGTGCTAGTGAGTCAGCAAGGGCACGCTCGTTGATCTTATTTAACACTGGTGTCATCTCGTCCACTGAAGCATTAAGAAAGCGGTCCTCATCGTCTGAAGCGACGCACGCGTTGAGAATATCGATTGCTGTTGCACGAACCTGCTTCCGGGAAGGTAGAAACAGCATAGCGGGGTCATTAGGAGACAGCTGTAGGATCGATTGATATGCTGGCTTCGACATGGCCAGCATTAGAGACGGAAAGTGTGGAATGGTGAATGACTGTACGTGAAGCTCAAGTGGAACAGGCCGAATATGCGGACTGAAGTTGAAGATGGTATGCTTATTGGCCCCAATCCATTCGCCGATATCACGGGCGTTCGAAAGTGAAACAGCGAGGCCGACGATGCGCATGTTTGATTCGATTTGCAGAGTCATGGATTGCATGCGGGAGATAATGGTTTCATAGACAAAACCGCCATGGCCGCCAAGCATATGGAGCTCATCAGCAATGAGGAGCTGCACGTTTTGTACAGACTTGCGTCGCAGCCAAGATCGTGAGATGACATCCCACTGCGCTGGTGTGGCGAGAACTACATCTGCTTCTCCTAACAAGCGCAGGTCTGCTGTCGTCTCGCCTGTAAGCTTTACAATCTTCTTCCCGCCGCTGAGCTGAGCTACTCGTTTCTCCCAGTCATCTAGCCGCAAGTCCACAAGTTCTTGGAATGGAGCAATGTAGACAGCGAGTCCTTGCTCGGTGGCTGGCTTCGCCCAGTGCCGCAGCAATGCAAACTCGGCACAGACAGTCTTACCACTGCCGGTAGGTGCGCCCACGAAAACATTGTCATCGCTTGAAAACAGCGAGTTGAAGACTTGCGTCTGTATCTTGTTGAAACGATCCCAATTCGGATATAATTTTTGATAGTCTGGCTGTTTCAGCGCCGAAACAGGTAAAGGCTGAAGGTCCAGTAATTGAGTGTGTGGTGGAAATTTCTCGGGAAGGACAAGTCGTTGAAAGGACACGGCAAGCTTTGTCTCCGAATGCATCCATCGATCCGAGATGACTGTGATGAAGTAGTTGGGCGGCATCGGCTCCGTAATGGGAACTGTGAACTCGACAAGGTGCTCATTCGTTTCGCTGATAGCATAGTCTCGCCGAAGCATGAACTGGTCGTGGAATAAGATTTCTTCGCCGTCGCAATCTTCGACCAGGATCCAAAAGCTCTCCGCAGAGCCGTGGATTTCATCATCCCATTCGAAATTTGGGGTAATAGTTAGCTCGAAGCGCAGCATTGATCTCGTCATTGGCTGAACTTGTGCTTGAACCTCGAGCCTTGGGAATTTCTGAACGAGCGCACAAACGGCCTTGCCAGCTTTAGGTAAGCCAATCAGTTCGGACATTCGAGGAGGATCTAAATCGAAATAACTGCTCCAACTAACATCCATTTTTTCGACTTTGTTAATGACATCTCGACCACACGATGGGAATTGGCGTAGAGGCGTCATCGTAGGCCACATGCGCTTCTCAGCCATCTTGCAGAGGTCCAAGGCAGTCTTCGAAACGCCCCAGCCTTTCTTCAAGGCGATCTCAAAGATTGCCCGTAATATTCGACCGGCGGATTGCGTCACGTAGACAAGATCTGCCATTAATGCCAAGCCATCCAGCTTCAGCCGCGATATGTATGCCTGCAATAGGACGTTGATTTTGGCGGGAGGCTCCTCAATGGATTCCTTCACCGGGATGGGTACTCGCCCAAGCAGCTTAGCAAGTTCTAGTTTCTCATCTTGCCTCACAGGTATGTATCTGAACTCCTCGCTCAGGGCAAACACCCGGAATAACTCGATTGGCGTGATGGAGGGCTGAATGTGGTCGTTGTACGTCAACATAGATCTGTGGGTAATGTAGTAATGAGACGAAATCCGCCCCAGTTCGGTGGGCGTAAATTTGCCGGACCGCTTGTCGTATTTCAGAAGATGCGACTTCTCCAGAACGGTAGCAGCAGAGTGAATGAGATCAACGCGCTTCTGTTCAAGCGCCTCGTCGTTCTCATAATCTGCACCGACGCTGTAGAGGCCAGGAGATCGTAACATCCGCACAAAGAGATATGTATAGCCAAGCCAATCCACGCCCTCGTCCCTACTGCGAACATTTCCGAGTACGATTTCGGCATTGAGATTGTCGGCAAGCTTGGAGACGAATTGGGATTCGATAGGAAGCTGTTGATTCATCAAAGACAGGTAGTATTGCATCTCATTCTGGGTGGTGATGATGATACCCTCACCAAAAGTGTCATATTGGGGTCGGCCAGCGCGTCCAAGCATTTGGAGCACGTCTTGTGGTGACAATTCGACCCAATTACCTTTCTCAGGCGAGTAAATCTGCGTGCCTTTGATGATCACTGTGTGTGCTGGGAGATTGACTCCCCAGGCCAGTGTTGCAGTACACACAAGGACTTGGAGCTGGCCATCAGCAAAAAGATCCTCAACTGCGCTACGGTCGGAGCGGGTCATTCCAGCATGGTGGATGCCAAAGCCATATGGCATGACGTCTTTGAGATCAGGATTTGAGACGCTGTTAGCCTCCTCAGTCAGAATTTCACGGCTAGCAGCATCACTACGCAAAATTTGGCCAATGGTCTCCATTTCCAAAGCCTTGTCCCGGATGTATTTCGCAGTCTTGGCCGTTTCTTTTCTCGAGTGCACGAAGATGAGCATCTGATTGCGCTGCTTGCCGACCTGGTCCATCACCTTTTCGTAGCACACGTCGTTCATAATCTTGAGCTGTTTGATTGCCTTCTTGTCGTTCACACCGACAAATTCCTGCCGTAACGGGCAAGGGCGGAAAGAGCCGTCGAAATGAAAAAGACCTTTTATTGGATCAACGCGCAAAAAGCTCGCGACGTCACGATAGTTTGGTAGAGTAGCGCTAAGACCGATGAGACGAATAGGATCGCCTGTCTGCTCTATCTTGCGTATGGTACGGCTAACGATGCTCTCAAGAACTGGTCCTCTATCATCGTGGAGTAAGTGGATTTCGTCTATGCAGATCAACCTGACGAGATTCGTGTAGCTAGTGTCGGTGGCCTTTCGAGTAATGACATCCCATTTCTCCGGCGTCGTAACAATGATTTGTGTGTCCGCAATCTGCTGCTTCGTGAGCTGTCTGTCGCCTGTGAGCTCCGACACTCTGATCCCATAGGGTTCCAGGCGTTTGCCAAAGTTCCCAACTTGCTCTTGTACCAAAGCTTTAAGCGGCGCGATGTACACGATCTTGAATCCGTCAAGGTTGATTTCTCCCGTCTGTGGATCGCGATGTTTACCAATCTCCCGAAGCATCGTCAGCATCGCAACATTGGTCTTTCCAGACCCAGTGGGGGCGCAGATCAGCATATTGCCGTCGTCTTCGAAAGCGGTAGGATAACACTTTGTCTGTATCCGGTTGAGCTCCTTGGAGCTGCCGAATCCTATCCGTGCCCACTCCGGTAATTCAGAGGTAGGCATGTTCTTCGGCTCACTGGCATCGCGTTTTACCTTGGGGGCCGGTACATGTATTTCTTCATATCCTTTGAAGGTGCGTTTGGTCGAGCCTTGGGGGAGCTTAACATTCGGGTTCGTCATCAAATGGTTGCCTTGGTCAAAGACGAGATTCTCCAAGTTTATTAGACGCTTCGGTTGTAGGCCACCTTGAAGCGTACCATCTTTTCCAGAGTCTCTCATCTCGATGTCATTTGACGTTTTGGGCACATCAATGTCCATGAGACCCAGTTTCATTTTCTTGCCAGCCGGCTGTCGGCCATCAGTCGAGACAGCCTCTTCCCGGCTTCGCAGTTCATTGAGAACGTTCCGATGGCCCTCAGCAATCATTTCCCGCTCAATGGCAGTCCGAGCTGCTTCATCATCTGCTACTCTTCGCCAGCGGGTAACCCAGACAATCTTATCACGGTTCGGCACAAGCATTTCAACTAGCTCGTGATGCTCATATTCAAAAAGTTCCATGAGATCATTCTCAATTTCACGCAATTGTTTTTCCTCGCCGGTTTCAGAGACACCGGACAGGAGTTGCAATGCCTCATGTGTCTTTTCTTGTTGGATATGAGGGTCCTCATATATTCGGCCGATTTGTCGCTGAAGCCAATAAGCGTCAATCTCATGCGCGGCCAAGATCTTGTTGTCTTTCTTGGTGTTTGACGTGTCATCACGTAAACCAGTTTCAATAACCAGCTCATCTTCGGCGTCCCCGTCTTCAGGAATGCCATCAGCATCATCCTCTCCGGCCCGTGCATTTGGCCCTCTAGCCCCGTCCACGTCGCCAGTTTCTTCATCAGAGGTGTCATCTTCGTCCCGGACTTCGAATGTTTGACGAGCTTCCTCATCGTCTTCATCCTCGAATTCAACTGCCACACCTTGTCGCTCATCAAGCTCTTGGTCGTCGGCGCCGTCTCCCTCTCCAGTGGCTTCATCCTCGTCCTGGGCATCGTAATCTGTGATTTTCTTGCCCAGGTTGACCAGTTCGTTGAACTCTTTGGAGGTCATTGATTGGCCAAGAATATCGTCGATTTCCTTCTTCTTGTCGAAGTCTCTCATGTTTTCATCTTTGAGATACTCTAGAACAGCATCTGCGGCAGACCTTGTGACATAACCTGGCACATCTCCCAAATTCCTTGCACAGATGGTGACTATCAACTCATAGGCTGATCTTGTCGCTGGTGTTCGTGGCTTATATTTCAAGTCTTCGACAGCAAAATCAACATCACCCAGTATACCCGAGCCCATCATCGCCCCAGCTCCGTCTGCGCCCCTCTTACGCTTCTTCTGCTCTCGTTCTAGCACATCCTCGCCTTCTCTAATCCCCCCTCTCTCAACATTGGTGGGCCCTTTCGGCTTCTTCTGCTCTACTGGTGCCATCTCGCGTGCAGTCCGAGAGCCCATGTCTCTGATGTTGATGCGGCCGGCGAGGGACTCAGGATCTCCGGTATTTTCATCGGTCCGTTTGGTGACGAAGCGGCGGTCCGCTTGAAGGACCAAATTTGACATGGCCGCATATTTGAATTGGGCGAGATTATTCTCCTGTTTATCCTGCTTTTGCGCCATGTTGAATGTTCGAAAAGCGCTCGGCGCTTCGAGTAGAAGTAAAAGTTCGAGAGGTGCGCGTCCGGGATTTCGGGAAAATCAGCGAGACGGCAAGAGGGAATTAGACTCGATGAGGATGACTCATCGGCGAGATGGAGTTGAGAGGGAGAATTAGTTTCAGAATGACCTCGCGAGCGATATCCAGGAGCTCGAGGCGTGAGTGGCGAGGCTTGAGGATTTAAGACTTAAGTCGATGTTGATAAAAATGATTCTATCGCCAGAACAGGTTTAGCTTGATCTGAGAGGGGCCGCTTCGAGATCACCATTTCACCATTTCACATTTTTCGCCGCCACTTTCCGTCATCAGCCCACTTCCCTTAAGGTTCTCATCTCATTCATCTCATCTCATCTCCTCTCAACGTCAAAGTCAGAGTCCGACACCATACGACGCCAAGAAAAACTTGCCAATACTCCCAAAGCTCGTAAAATTTTAGACGATCGAGATGGAGGAGGAACTCAAAGACAATGCCAATCCCACTATTCTCCAGCTTTCCGATCTCCCGTCGCGTCGCCGCGATGAACCCCGCGAGAAGCGTGATGCTGCCCACGCAATGCTGTTTGAGGACCTGGTACCTTCTTATCCGGATCCCTTCAGCGGCGATGTGCCATCACCGACAAGCTCGGAAGAGGACATGAAAATTGACAAGACCGATGAGGTGGAGGAAATCGATGAACAGGAGATCTATGGTAGGCTCTCCCGCACCAGATACGACGTTTAGATAACCCTCATCTATCAAAACAATCCAAGACAACCAAAACTGCTGTAGATATAGCTGATTCATGCTATCAGACTTAATTGCGCGTGTCTCTGATCCAGAACACCCTCTTACTCTAGGCCAACTGGCCGTCGTCAATCTCCCGGACATTTCGATCCAGCCTCCCCCAGTATCTTCGAAATCGCGCATTACGACCGCACGCATATTGCTCACGCCTACCATCTCGCATTGCTCTCTGGCCACCATCATCGGCTTGGGTGTGAGAGTAAGGCTAGAGCAAGCACTACCACCTCGCTTCAGGATTGACGTCAGAATCAAGGAGGGCACGCACAGTACCGCAGATGAGGTGAATAAACAACTTGGCGACAAGGAGCGAGTTGCCGCTGCTTTGGAGAATAGAAGTCTTGTCGGTGTCATCATGAAGATGTTGGAAGGATGCACGTGATGCGTCTTGTTCGATTTGGTGAAAGCTTTCAAAATACCATACGACAGCTACCGCGTCAAGTGCGTTCATAAGTTGCATAGAGCGGACCGCGCATATCTCGGTATCCATTGCAACTGACTTCACATGCATCCGAAGGCCAAGCGCTGCGGTCCCAAGGTCGAGCATAAAGGAGAGACCGAGAATGACGTCCACATGTGCACGTTGCTAGTGACGAGGTCCTGCATAATGCGAAAAAACCAAGACGCCTGAATTTCATTGAAAGAGAATTGAGCAAATAAAGAAGCAGGAGAGATCCCTTCTGCACTAAGTCGTGTTAATACAAGGGGAAAAAAGAAAGAGGAAAAAAAAAAAAAAAAGTGGCGGGAGGCGCGCAGGATTCGAACCTGCGATCTAGGCATGGTAATCCCACAGGTCCAAACGGGTCGAGTCCCCTTGGGCCCGACGTATCGGGAGTCCCTTTGGGCCCGGATTGTGCCAAACAAACCCGACCTAAACCGATTCCGCCAAGGCGGCCATGTCTCCCGCAGGTTAATAGCCTGAGTTGGTGAATACGGTTATAAAGTGTGTCTGCAGAAGGCTTACGAAAAGCACGTTAGAAAATGAAAACCAAAAGAGTATGGGAAATAAGGGAATGTCGACGCAGAGGCGAAGATAGAACGTGAGTCTCATGTCTCTTATGTATTCTAGAAATAAGAGAAGATAAAAGAAAAAGAAGGCAGGAGTCGAACCCGTGTGGTTTGGGACCGGGCATTCACTTCAATCTCCCCATGTGGGTCCAAGAGTGCAGCTCTAGGAAAGCCCTTGAAGTTTCAACCCCTACTAAACTATCCCTCAGGGCGGGATATTGTATTCTTGCGGGAGTTTGTTTATAAGGCGTATTCCATGGCATGGAACACGTACAGAAGCGCGTTTGAGAAACAGATTGCGGAGCTCGTGAGAGCTAAGGGGTATCGCGGGAGCGCCTTTTCCTACTGAAAAGGACATCAGAGCACGAATCGCGATCTGTACGAGGTATCCCATTTGGTCTTATTCCCTTGTCGTACCTCTACAGAGGGAGCGATTTTATCTCATTATGTGACGAGTCATTGCCTCCATTTCCTAAAACAACTCTATATCAGACTATGAAATAGCATGATCCAGAACGGTCATCCCACATCAATAACGTAGGCCATATCAATTACACAGAGAGTCTGCATTTTGTGATAGCCTGGCAATGGGCTGCGAAGAGCTACGCTCAGGGTTGATTATAGACGACGGAGGATTTTCACAAACTGGCTGAAAGAGGATTTGGGTCCTCGTATTTGTACCATCATTTGAAGACGTGAAATATTTATTGTATCTTGGATAGGAAATGGTCCGTATCAATATGTAGGGGGATTAGGTGGTCATTTCTAGTACGCCTCATGAAGATTTGGCAACCGAAAAAAATATTCATGGATCTTGACAATGGCTAAGAGGTATGTAAATTTCCAAAAGCAGACACTAACAAGCTGCTTCCACCAACCAGATTCGTCCAGCTTTTTCTTAAACAAGCCTCTCTGTTGTCTAGATCCAGATTACTGACCAAGGCACATCCCGAAATACCTTAGGTACTTAAAAGTCGTTGGCATGACTCAGCAACGGGATTCACAACGGCGACGGACCACACATGTCGGAGGCCGAACGGTAGGATGCAGCTGATCGTCAGGTCTTATACCCCAAAAACCTCCAACCACCTTCGAATCTAATGAATAAGCCCATAAGATGTCGGCGATTAAGAACTTACGCGACCCGACTTGACGGAACGACGACCAACAGCATCAAGGAAATACCACATCCTTTTCATACCCCAGTATTCAGGATGAACGTTGGTGGTGACATATAAAACTCCCTTGCCCTCTCCACTGCCAGCTGAACCAGCTGTTCCCCATCTTTCGCAGAAAACAGAAAACCACCTCATATTACCATCCACCCCGCCCGATCTATTCCGCAATCAATAGCCATGCCTGGGCCCGCCGTCCTCCAATTCGGCCTCGACCCCAGCGCCAACATCCCGACCCGGGGTGCCGACCCGGCCGCCCTGAAAGCCACCCTTGACGCCTCCGAGAAGGCCGTCAAAGACGCTGGATATGATCTTAAGATCGTGAACGTCGCGCCAGAAGTCGCGGTCGAGAGTATGCGAGAAGCTTTAGGGGAGCGAGAGTGGGAGGCGGTCTTGATTGGGGTGAGTTTTAGAAAAACCGAATGCGATACAAAAGTGATTCTGTCCACAGTCCCGTGGTATCCAATTTTTTATGGTAGAAGTGAAGGGTGTTGAGGCTGACAGCTTGTTACTTGATTCTAGGGAGGTATACGTTTCAACCCGGTGATGAATGAACTGTTCGAACAGTTGGTGAACATGGTGCATCGTGCGCTTCCTGGGAAACCGATTGCCTTTAACAAAGGACCGGATACCTGTTTGGACGCTTTCAAAAGGGCGATACCTATCTGAGAAGCGGGCTCAATGGAGAGGAGATCTGACGTCTTTGGACACCGCGTTACTGAGTTGAGGTATCTCATTGTCTTTGCTCTGGACCGTCTTCCTCCTTGATTCGAAAGTGTCGACGTTTAAGAAATCTTAAGAACTTACGTTGATACTAACAGTGCTTCTTCAAACGTGTTATGCCATGTGCAATATCGAGTAAAAGTAGCGCTGCATCAGCCATGGTCTTTGCAATCCGGATCTTAACGTAGCAGTATCCTCATGATGACCTGGCAACGCATTTTAAGGTCAAATTTGCTTGCTCGACACAATTATTGAAATCAATCGTTCACATATCTCATTCCTATCTTACCCTCCTTCACTATCTGCTCCAGCGGTAGATACAGTTACCACCTCGCACTCCGCATGACTCATCCCCACAACAGCATCTTCGCTCGCTCTCCCTCTCCCTCTTGATTAGCCGCAAAAGAAGATAGTGTAGTGTAGCAGTAGAAGTACACATTACGGGCTCAAGGTATCAAAACCAAACCAGCGAGACGGCCCTGAATCTCGGATCTGATGAAAAAGCAAGCCATATGCGACAGAGTTGTCAAAGGCATATAGACATTAGGAACGTGAAAGAAAAAGAGGAAATTGCAGAGATGTATAGAGGAAGAAAGCACAGAGGTGGTGAAGTATGATGGATAACCAAGGAACTGGTAGAGAACGCTCAAGACGCCGAATTCCATGCAAGTAAAGTGGCCCCCATGTTGGTATCGAAAAGAAGGAAACCAAGCAAGCAGGCAAGCAGAGTTAGTTTTCGTGCTGTGTCGTTGCAAATCGTGATCCAGTATCTCCATCTCCAGATGGCAAGCCATCATAGCTGGACGCTCGTCCAGGTAGCGCAGGTTTCTGTACAGCGCTTGGCCTTACCGTCACTTGTATCAACAAAGCTAAGCCAGACTCGGTAGTCGGCAACGCGAATTTAGCTGGCAAGCTCATACGCGCTCAACAACTTTCAGCGTGCGCATATCGCATTCACTCGTCCTTTCATAACCTGGGACTATCCATCTTCTCGGCCCCGAGCGTCCCGAACAAATGTTCAGGAGGCAAGCGCTCCATGTTGTTGCTGCGACTCAACAAGTTCTGTGCACTAACAGGAACGTATCCATCGCGCTTGCGACGGTACCTTTCGACGAGAATGCCAGCAACGACGATGAGGAAGATGAGGGCGAGGGCGATGGCGAGACCGATAAGAACAACGAATCCAACAGCAAGGCGGTGCGCTAGAGTGAGTGTTAGCATGCTTCCTCCAAGACAGGAAATTGCCGGTAGAGGGAGAAGAAGGAAATGAGAAGACATACCACCGCCCTTAAACAGCCCCGTGGGGTTCTCTACGAACGCTCCTCGAAGTGTACCCGCGCCGCCATCCATCGTATTGCTGAGGAGAAAGGGCTGGAATGTAGTGCCATCAAAAAGCGCCGCACTCGCATTGCCAAAATTCGGGATCTCCAGTTGTCCAGTCACCAGGAGTACTTGATCATCTGATAATAGAGGGTTGGAGGCATGATTTTGCGTGACAGAGAGCACTTGCAGGCTATATATTGTCGAACTCCCAAGAGACGGGGAAACAACCTGCCAAGTGCTGCCGTCATATTTGGCTACGTAGCTTGGCGACGAGGCTTGGAGGGTTTTGTTTTTGCCAGTGGCCCAAAGGGTGTTGTAGCTTGAGTCTGCTGCTGTGACTGCCGTCACTGGTCCCGGAAGGCTCTCTGCTCCATTGAAAACAGCATAGGTCTGCGCTTGGGCGTCATAGGTTGCAATCTGAGTCGAGTTCCCATTCACGGTCAAGTTGCCCGAGACAATAAGCTTGTTCTGATCCGCCCACATCAGGCCAGTGACTTCGCCGGAGAGCGCTTGACCAGGTCGAGTCCATTGGCTCCGTGACGTATCGTAGACACAAAGAGCTGGGCAAGGCGAGGATCCAGCGTTCGTGAAGGTGCCTCCAACATATACTGATGCAGAGCTGGGTTGCGGTGCGATGGCGTTGACAGCAACATTTGAGCCAGCGAGAGCAGGTGGTTGCGTTGGGATGTATGCTGCAGTGGACAAATCGTATACGACAAGACCGTTAATATTATCGTTGTTGATCCGTCCCGTCACGGTGCCTCCAGCAAATAGAGAGGTGCCTGTCGTTCCAAGGGCAAGGAAAGTCGAAGAGGCATCAACCGAAGGTGGAAGACCTGTGATGGCGTCCGAAGCACTGCTGTTGATGAAGATGAGGTTAGAGATTGAAGATCCAGAAGACGAGCGTGCGGTGAAATGGCCGCCAATGATCGAAATGTTGAGATTAGATTCCGTATAGAAAAGACCTGCTACAGCACCGTTGACGTCGGCGCCCGACAGACTACTGATGGCTCGTTTACTGAGAGAGGTCGAGTTCGTAGAATTGCTCGAGTTTGAAGGAGACGGTGTTGTGAAAGAAGGTGGAGCACGTTGGATATTTGCCCCACCAGAACCAATCTGCTGAACAGCAAGGCCATTAGAGCTAGATAGGGCAACTGCATCGCTCGATCCAATGCTACCAGATGAGACGGACCCAGCAAGCAGTGGCGGATTGCCTGGTACGCTGGTCTGGGTTACTAGTTGTCCATTGACAGCCATCGTAGCTATGTCGAGATTGTTGAGCCAGTTTTGACGTGAGGGCACCCAGATGGCAAAGTTGTTTGCTGGGAAAGACGCATTGCTACTGAAACCATTAACCTGGTTGAAAAACCCGTTGACGGTGATGACGCTCTCGGGCTGATTGGCCGTAATATTGAGCTGTATTGGCACGATCTGCATGACAATGCCATTGACGCCAGCTCCAAGCGGTTGCCAGGCGTTGGAGGTAGTGTCAAAAGCTGCCACACCATTCAAGCTCTTCGTCGATCCGTCTTGTGTACTGGTGAAATTACCACCAACGTATAACGTGTTGCCGTCGGCATAGATATCCTGAACCCCTGAGTTCAGACCACCACCAGGTAGTGGAGTTGCACTATCTCCAATGGAAAAGATATTGCTGATGTTGCTCGACGAGAAATTACCGCCGACGAAGATGTTGCTTCCTACAACGACGAGAGAATTGACTTCAGCTCCGGGGTTCAACTGCATGCCAGCAGTATCGATCATCGAATTGGAAAAGTCCGTGTCAACAGTCGCCTGGTTTGGGTTATACTCGAACAACCCGTTCAGACCACCAGTAGAGTTAAGCAATTCGAAGCGTACACGCTGGGCGACGACAGTAAGAGGACCATTTTGATTGGCAGCTGGCGCAAGAGTAACGCTGGGACGAAAAGAGCCACTATCCGCATCGATATAGCCATAGTAGACCTGATCGTACTTGTCAAAGTCGTTGGTCTGGAAGAGAGTGGTGGAGATAGGCGAAGCAGCAGTCCCCGTCGCTGGAGTATTAGCCATGATACCAGTAAGATTGACCTGTCCTCTGGTGTTACAGGTATTATCTCCAAGGCATCCAGGCGTGTAAACAGTGACGGAATAGTTTCCGGACTGCTTTATATCCGGAAAGAAGGTAACAGATGCAGAATTTGGATCAACAGGAGAGCCTTGAAGCAGGGCAGTCAAGTAGGCCGAAGTACTGGTGCCAGAAGGAGCCTGAGTCCATGGACCAGTTGAGCTAGAATTGGCTCCGTTGCTGACGTCGTCACAAACAGGTTCGTTGAACGAACTGATGGCAAAAGAATAAATGTCTAATAAGGTTAGCTTGAAGTCGAGTAGAGTAGTCAGGCGTGTACGTACCGTCTTGGAACAGCTCAATGCCACTCAGGCCTCCACCAGCACCATACCAATCCGAGATATCGATGCGGAACCCATTCATACCGACCACATTGACAAAGTGGAAGTCTTGTGCACTCTGATTGTTTGCAGGTAGTGGACATGTCGCGTCGCAAAAAGATTGGGCTCCGGAGGTTGGATCTGTGAAGGTAAGGTTCATAATCCCACCGCTGCTCAAATCCGTATAGCGGAAAGTCTTTGTTCCACGGCCATCTACTTTGGTATTATATAGCCGCAGCTTCGTCGGGTTGAAGCCGAACCCAAAACTTGCTTGCCAAGATCCAGGCGTGTTGTCCGCCAGAAGGAACGTGTTGCCAGACCCATCCTGAGTTCCAGTCTTGCAAATGATATTGCGGGGATCACTGAATCCTGCGGTTGTGGAAGGATTGGTCGTAGAAACGTCACCAGTTCCTATGTTTACGACCTGTCCATCAGGCTTGTCTGGAGTTGTTGTGTTGCCAAGACCATCAAAAGCACCCCCAAATATTATGTTACCAGAGGGCGCCATGGTTATTGATGTGACTGGTCCATTAAATCCCGCAAATGGCAAGTTCGTCCAGCCGGTAACCCATGCAATGGCATTTGAAGAATTCCCACCCACGAAAGACCCTCCCACGTACACGGTCGCCGACTTCGCATCGCAATAGAGACTATTGACCTTTCCCGTAAGACCAGGTAGCGGCGTGATCTGGGAATTATTTGGATTGAAAAGCGCGATGCTTTGGGCCTCGGTATTTCCTAGACTTGTAAAATTACCACCCACGACCACTCCATTCAAACTCCCATCCATTGCTATAAACGGACACATCGTCTGTATATACGCATCCGCCTGAGCCAGCGTGTCGAAGTCGCCATTGGGAAAGGTTGTGAGGAGCGAGGTGCTGCCATTCGTGCTGAAAGCATTTTGATTTTGTCCCTGAAATTGATAGAGCGAGATCGAGTCAAAGTCTCCGGCGAGCGCGACGCGACCTAATTGCGAGAGGTCGAGATTTGGCGAGGGTATGGAGTTGAAAGTTATGGCAGTCGAGGTGGGGAGTGCGCATAGTACAGAGACGAGAACAGTCGCAACATCGCCAAGCCACGAGCTTCGCGATGAGGTTGAAGACCTCATGGCCGAAGCCACGGCGATGGTGCAAAGCCGCGCTAGAACCCTCGTGCCAAAATGGCAGAGGGCCGACCTCGTCCGGCGTGTCGAGAAGAGGAATTAATTATTATCGCGTGTCGTTGGAGATGGTCGATTCAAAAGGAGGAGAGGCGGACGAGGTGGAGCATGACGTCCAGGAGCGTCGAACAATTCAGGAACTGGACTGGAGGCGTCAGCCAGATTGCATTAGTCCGAGGCAATTCTGAGTCCTTACTCGCTGAGCGGGAGGGAGGATGCCGCGGTGGTGTTCTGATTGGACGAAACTGAGACGATCAACAAGAGCTCAATGCGAGCTTTCAATCTATGTGGGACTGCTGACGGATGCCTTTCAAGGAGCGACTGAGGTAAGAATCAGAGAGTGTAGACGGAAAGGCGATGCAAAAGAGTGTCTATGGGTCGATCAGCCACAGTGGAAGAGTTTGGGAGCCGGTGCCGTTAGGTAGTGGACTGTGGAGCGCTCTCCTGGCTGCCCGGGACAGAATGGGTGGCAGCGCGTTCCCTGGGCAAAGGCCGGCGGGAATGCTCCTCACAGCTTTCGTTCGTTCCAAAAACAAGGACTGCAACTTCCCTGCGGCCAATCACTCGTTTTGTATCGGAAGGATTGGTCGAGAAACGGGCCCCCGGCGAGTGCACAGGCTTTGATTTCCTCAACCAGCTTGGTGAGGCGCTCCAGCAGGGCCTCGATTCGTCGGCGGGCCTGGGCAAGATTAGGGAGATTGCGTCGAGCTCTAGCGTGGCTTCGAACACGCGTGGATGGTCCGCAGCGTGGCCGGCCATTACCTATCAAACACACGATGCACTGACAACACCTTGTCTCACATACGCTCATCCATGTGGCCCTTCAAAGCAATTGGAAGCAAAACATCTAGATGCATCAAGGTTATTGTTCAACTGCACCGGATATCCGTCCTTGCTTCGCAAGACCTGCAAGGAATGGCTTCATGCGTTTAGCTCCACCCGAACTTCCCTCGCCCCACAGTCTTTCATCCTCAGACTCCTGCCGTCGTAAGACTCGTCATTTCCATAGCATCGTGTCGCCATCTCACATCAGACAGAGTTTGGTATCTAAAGATCGTTGTACCTGCAGGGTCTTCGGGTCATCCACTGTTTCAAGAAAGGGGGGACGTTGGTCAGAGTCTGACGTACCCTATGAACCTCTTTTCCAGCTCTTTGTCAGCAACAGTCCAAGCCCATGCCCTTCCAGCTTCTCCACAGTACAGAGAAGATGGGTCATCTGATTTCTCCATCATATTATCCTTTTCCATAGCTTTGATTTCGTGGCCGGTGGTATAAGTAAGGAAGTGCTCAAACGCGTCCTCTTCCAATGCCAACGCATTGCCGGAAATACCGTGACAGAGACATGGCTCCTTTGTCAAGAGTCCGCGCTCCACGATTGACTCCCTACCCTTCCTGATCGCCCGGTCAATCTTGTCTTGTAAATTAGGAAAGTGCTTTCGGATGGAGAGGAGCGACGTGACAACGCCAGGAGCTCCGTGGCAGAATTGCACCAGTCTGTCCTTGCCGGGTGGAATTGACGAAGGCCAGTTTCCACCGTCATATTGATAGCTTAAGAGTGCCCCCAGATCTGCCTCAAGCTTGGGAGCCATTTGAGGGTCAGTGAGCACGACTTGGGTAATGATTCCAATGCTACCATGTACAGCTCCCAGGTACGCCTTCCCATGCCATTTCCACGGTCGTGGTGAGTCCATGATTGCGTCAATGACATCGTCAGCTGCATCATCAATCACGTCCAGCGTGTCTTGGTCATCTTGGAACGATGCCCTGACAAGCCGAAGTAAGTAGAGATAGCCTGCACGTCCATAAAGCCACTCGTTGCCAGCTTCGTCGTCCGCAACAATAGCAGAATAGTCGCAGAGCTGCTTTGCCATGTCCTTATCCCTTGCAGATGCAGCACCTATGGCAAGCATGGCCATGATATCGTCATTCACACCGCATTTGTTGACACTCGGTCCTGGATATTCTTTTATGTGATCCTAAAGGCTTCGTGAGCTTGATTGTCCGGCAAATTAAGAGAGCAATGCTGATGCACACCTCTGCTTGCTTTAGATACACGGCTGACCAAGTCCCCATGGGATATTCCTCTATCAGGAGGTCCGTGTACATTTGCTGTAGAACCATGAACAAATACGCTATTGAAATTGGTCCATAGTAAAGGCCGCCTCCAGGAGGGATGGTGTCGGGTGGATAATTTGTGACTAAACGAGTTAAGGAGGCAATAAGCTGCTTGTGTGGATCGCGCCTCGTGATGGTATCTGCATCGTTCTTAAAGTATTTTGGCCTATGCTGGCTGGCGCTCATGGTGCCAAACTAGATGAATGAGGTGGAGGAAAAGAGAAACAAGCGAGAAACAAGTTTGAAAAAGTAGATCAGGTATCGACAGTCCGTCCACGCGATCCTCTTATTCCGAAACGTTTAATTCCAGCCCACAGCCAGGGTTGCAGGATCTGAGATACGTTACGTCATTGGTGAGTGTTGCTGTCGGGCGTCGAGCAGTGGCTTGATAAAAATCAGCAGTAAAGCCTTACGGCTGTATGGGCTCGATAGTGGGAGGCTTCGATGTCTTTAGGCAAAGTTTGCCTGGTCAAAAGGTAGCTCAGCTTGCATTTGGCATCGCCTTGTGGATAGAGCCTGCAAATTACGCGAGGGGCCGCAAATGTTTTTGTTGGAGGGGTGAGGGTCCACCTCCCATCTTTACAGGCGATAGGGTGATAGGATCATGCGACATGCACTCTCAAGATCTAAAACATTGGATTTAGATAGTCTTTGTATTGATCCGTTTAGGTACAGGGTTCGTAGAAAGTCAAATCAAAATTTTCGCCTCTTTCTCGGCTTCTTCACTATATTCTGCTCGATCTCCAATACCTTGTGCTCTTCTTCCTCAAACTCCCGTTTCACGCGCTTGTCTCGAACTATCTCAGTTTTGATCACTGCTGTGGGCTCGATGGTGCCATCTGCTTCCATCTTGACCGTTTTGAGCTCCTCCTTTGACTCGAGCTTAGCAACCAGCCTCTCGGAAAAGGCCCTCAGATCTGCAGTGAACAACACGGAATGAGCCCAGCCAGCTTCTTTGCCCCACAAGCTTCGAAATTTGTTCGCAACTGCGTCGTATGTAGCCTTGGTTAGACTGCTATGCTTGCCCTTGCCAAATTTGTAATCTCGCTGTGCTATTTGCCATACTGCATCACCAGCGTCAGCAACGGCCTGTGAAAGGGTCAGATTAGAGTTTACCATGCGTATCAACCGGAACTGCCTCTCCCCAGCCGAGTCCCATCAGACACACGCAATCTGCAACCTTTGGACCCACACCTTGTAACTCGAGAAGCGCCTCGTGCGCTTTTTTATAGCCTTCTCTTCCTCCCTCCACCATTTTTCCTGCCTCTCCTTGCCCCACACTTTCTGGATTCCTCAAGTCTTCAAGCCAGCCCGGCTCTCGATCCTCGGTAATCATGAGAGCCGTTTGGTGCAGGTATTTGGCACGATATCCAAACCCCAACTCTCTGAGTCTCGATTCAACATCGTTGCCGACTAACATCTCTGGAGACGGGAAGTCGTAGAATGCCATGGACACCAGGTCTCCATCCTCGTTTTCGGCTTCGAGATATCCAATCAGCGGCCCGTATTCCCGACATAACTTTTCCACCATCTGGCTGATGCGCGCGATGTTGTTATTCGAGCTACATATAAAGCCCACAAGCGCCTCCCATGGATCCTGTTTTAGAATCCGTACACCCGTGAACTTCGGGGCGGTCTTGCGGAAATGGGGGTCGGATGTGCTCCACTGTCTGTACAGGTCTCCAAGGTTGGGCGAGAGATTCAAGTAGTGCTTGAGTAAGGCGAGCGTATTATTGTGGACGGGAGGCTTGGCCGGAGAAGACACGACTGAAGACGGCGGTGTCAGGGGACTGATGGAGTTGCTGACAGAGGGAAAGATGCTGCGATAGTGTAGATGGGTCTTGTCTTGGCGCAGGGAGATGATGCGACCATGAAGGGCCATAGACCATTCATTCTTTCTCGTTCTCCGCCATCTGCTGTGTATGAGTCTTCCGATAGAAACTAGACGGCCTGGATATCCCACCTGAAGGATTGACCGCAGCGAAGCGTAGTATCAATGCAAAGCTCAGTGAGGCTGACGGGCAATTTGTGCCATTGACCTTCTTGTGAAGTCGACATTGGACTGGTCCAGCGGCGCCAATGCCTGTATGAGCAGCGGGTTGCGCTGCAAGCTCGAGATCTGACGGTTTGACGCGTGAGCATGCCGACGAGGCGCGTCAGAGAGGCCGCTGGACAAATTCTATGACACTCCGATTTCTGGCGCTAGCGAGAGCAAGTGGCTGGCCGCAGCATTCACCACAATTCACATCACCATTTCACGTTCACCCAAACAACCCGTCGCGTCCTCCTCTCGTTTCTTGTCTAACTCGTATCCACTTGCTGCTATCATCAGAGCTTCTATTCGATTTTTCAGCCATCGTGCGGCCGTCTGTAACATCAACAGAAAGCTCCACCTGAGCGATCATGAACGGCGATAATTACTCGTCGCGAGGTGATTATCCTCTTGTATATTCCTGTGGATTCCTAGCTGACGTACTGATAGACCGTCATGCGTCCCGTCGCGAAGATCCAGTAAGCAAAGCTCCCATTCCCTTTGATTGGAGAACAATTACGATCACCTAAATTAAGAGGGAATACTTTTACCGAGTAGAGTTACATGTCTACCACGGCACATTGAACATCGAAAGACAGACCTGGACTGGCAGCGCGTTTATTATGACCGTCTGTACAGGGATCGTTGGTCCCCAGACGACTGGAACCGTGTACGGCAATATAAAAAAGAGCACAGCCCTGGCCCCTGAGCTCGTGGAATGAAATGCCGGTTACATGACTGGAGAGTTCGATAAATGGCTCCTCCACGATTGTGGTCCTTCCTCTAAATCTCCCTTGAGCCGTATTATTTCCGATCTGCAGGCACTAATACTATTTTTCTTTTTAGCTTTCGCGCCGTGGACGCGACCGAGATTTCGACCGAGACCGAGACCACGATCGTGACCGAGACCGTAACCGTCCCCGAGATCGTGATCGTGACCGAGATCGCGACCGTGACCGTGACCGCGACCGCCGCCGACGTTCAAGATCTCCCCGTGGTTCTCGGCGCGACTTTGAGGGCGATACTTATTCTTCTAGCCGAGATTATAGGGAGCGAGAGCGGGAGGATAGGTATAGAGACAGACGTGGAGGGGACAGGGAGTGGGATAGAGACCGAGGCGATCGCGATAGGCGCGAGGCACGTCGCGATGACGAACGACCACCGCGTCGCGATCGTGACCTTTTCGACGACGAGAGACGTGGAAGTCGCCGAGATCGTGATGGCTTCGGAGGGGCAGTGCAAGGAAGAAAGAAAAGCGCAACTCCTCCACCAAAAAAGAGAGAGCCTACACCTGATCTCACGAATGTCGTCTCTATCTTTGACCGTAAGCGGAGGATGACACAATGGGATATTAAACCACCTGGCTACGAGCACGTCAGCGCCGAGTCAGCAAAGATGTCTGGCATGTTCCCGCTTCCCGGAGCACCGCGACAACAACCAGTGGACCCCAGCAGGCTCCAGGCACTGAACCAACCCACGGGACAAGCCAGCAATACGGCACTGAAGCCCTCCAGTGCACGGCAGTCAAAGCGACTTTTCGTCTACAATTTCCCTGCTTCAGCAACCAACGACTCCATCCAAGAATTTTTCAACCTCGAACTCAATGGTCTAAACGTCGTCTCGGGCATCGATCCTTGTCTGTCCGCTCAATTGTCAAAAGACCATGTCTTTGCTTTGCTAGAGTTCAAGGCACCCGAAGATGCTACCATGGCCTTGGCACTAGATGGCGTCAACATGGAAGGTGATGATGTGCAAACCTCAAACGGCGCGACTAACGGCGATACGTCTGGTCTTGGTATCAAGCGTCCAAAAGATTATATCATGCCGGCTGTGGCTGATGATGTCGATATGGAAGAAGGGAACGTCTCGAGAATCGTCCCAGACACACAGAATAAGCTTTGCATTTCGCATATTCCCCAATATCTTAGCGAGGATCAGGTCCAAGAGCTACTGGTCGCCTTCGGCGAACTCAAGTCATTTATCCTGGCCAAGTATACGTCTACAGACCAATCAAAGGTGGGCACATCTCACATCAAATTTCTACGTCGTGACTAACCAATAGATAGGGTATCGCATTCTGCGAGTACGTCGATCCCAGCTCAACCGAGGTCGCACTCGAAGGACTCAATGGCATGGAGCTCGGTGATCAGCTCCTCAAGGTCGCCCGTGCCTCCATCGGCATTCAACAGGCTTCTGGCGTCGAAATGGGTGTCAACGCGATGTCGATGTTGGCAGGTACAAGCTCAGACTCGCATGACCAGGGTCGTGTCCTGCAGCTCCTGAATATGACCACCGCCGAGGAGCTCATGAAGGAAGGCGAGTATGAAGGCGTATTGGAGGATGTAGAAGATGAAATTGGGAAGTATGGAAAGGTCTTGGACATCAAGATTCCCCGTCCGGTTGGTGGGAGGGAGGTGCCCGGGGTTGGAAAGGTCTTCATCAAGTTCGAGGATTCGGCGACTGCGCAGAAAGCGTTGCGAGCCTTAGCTGGGAGGAACTTCAGCAGCCGAACAGTAGTGGCGACCTTCTTTGGCGAGGAATACTTTGACATCAATGCGTGGTGATGAGAGAGGGCTGCCTGAACTGAATTGTCTGGGCTTCCTTTTTTTTTATGGGCGAGGTTTCTCTATTTCTCAAGCTACCATCTCTACGAAAGTAGCCTGAGGTTTGACAAAAAAAAACCTTCAGACCGAGGTGTTACGACACGGACTCTAAGCGATAGCGAACTGGGTAGCTCAAACCGATAGTAATGCACAGAATAGTTTCATTAGTTGCTTGTCAAGCTCTCGAGCACAATGTCTACTTGCCCACCAGCACCATAGCCGAAACTCATCCAGTTCTTAGGGAAAATTTTACCAAGAAGGCCAGATGCCATTGCCTTTGCTATACCCGAGGTGACTTGTAGGAGATTGCCTCATTGAAAAAGCCATCCATTTCCATGTCCCTCGCGTGCCTAGTCGAGTGGCGCGTCTCGTCGGCAGAACTTCGTTGGCCGCCCGATGTGAGCAATTGACTCTCACTCCACCACGCCCTGATTAACGCCGATTCCTGCCGCCAACCTGCCAAAACGCCCGTCCAACTATTCATAGTCGCTGCCTCATACACCTCGCCGCTCGCTGAAGTTCAGCAACTAAGCGACAGACTCTACAGATACCCCTACAGCGCTCAGACTCGACTCGCGGAACACCACCCTTGGATCTTGCGCCGTACGCCACGGAGCGCTGCCCTCCACTAAACATTCGCACGAAGATAGCAGGCATCCATAGATGATTATTAGGTCGTATTTCCGCGAGAGGAGGTGAGGCGCGACCCCAGGGTCGCGGGCTTCAGGATGCCCGGCCTCATAGAGACTCCAGGGCCGCCGCCTCCTCCACATTCCGCAGGCCCTGGATTCTCAGTTCACTCTCAGAAGGTCGAGCTCGACATCGATTTCCGCACTCAAAGGCTGAAGGGCAAGACCGATATCACAATACAACCGCATTCCAAAGAGCTCAAGATCATCAAACTCAACTGCCGGCAATGTGTGCTGAAGCGCTTGAACGTGGAGGGCAAAGGACCACCTCTTACCTACGAGGATCCATACAGCAATCTCAAGGTTCCGGAGGCATTTACAGCACTTCAACACCACATCATTTATCAGAAAGTCGAGCCTGCATTGAAGGATGCGCCCGACGAGGAGATCAGCATAACACTACCGAAGAGTGTGAGGATAGAAGAGCAAGACCCGTTCTCGACAGCAGCTCAGCGCATGTTGCTCGCCAAGAGTAGCGTCGGTAACAAGAGGCAGAATGATAGCAGCGGCACTCCCATAACAGAAACCCCAGCGGCGTTAAAGACGGCTGGAGCTGGAGAGAATGATGCCCGATTCACACCTATCAGGATACACGTGGAATTTGAAATCTTGGAATTCAGAGAAGGGCTGCATTTCGTCGGCGTGGAAGATGGAGACGCGAGATATCCCCATGTCTATACACGAAATACCGGCTCGCCGAGGGCTACTTCATCCATCTTTCCCTGCGTGGATGACCCTCTAGCACGTTGCAGTTGGGATATTTCAATACGATGCCCTCGCACTCTAGGCGATGCCTTTAAACCGCCAAAAGCCCTCGCGAACGGTATCAACGGCCATGCCAAAACGAACGGCATTCTCCCTAACGGTATCCACGATGCTCACCCGGATGAGGAATATACTGGTCCTAACTTGACGGAACAAGAAAAGACGATGGAGCTCGCTGTGGTCTGTTGCGGTGACTTGACGGATGAAATCGTTGATCCCCATGACAACACCAAAAAGACCGTCTCCTTTACATGTGCCACCGAAGTCGCGCCCCGTCACATAGGCTTTGCAATAGGTCCTTTCGAGCATGTCGATCTCTCGGAATTTCGCGACGTAGATGAAGACGAGAAGCTCGGCTCGAACGCTTTCCGCGTACACGGTTTCTGTTTGCCAGGGAGAGCAGATGAAGTTCGAAATACTTGCTTTCCGTTATCCAGAGCTATCGACTTCTTCACTATGCAATATGGCGCATACCCCTTCACAAGCTACAAAGTCTGCTTCGTCGACGATCTCGTAACTGATATCAGCGACACAGCGGGGCTTACGATATGCAGCAGCCGACTTCTCTTCCCGGAAGACGTTCTTGACCCGATTGATCAAGTTACCCGCACCCTGACACATGCACTCGCTTCTCAGTGGATTGGGGTCAACATCATCGCAAAGGAGATTTGTGACACTTGGGCCATAGTGGGCATTGCATATTACATGACAGATCAGTTTCTGAGAAAGCTTTCTGGGAATAATGAATTCCGCTTCAGACAGAAACTTGCAGCTGACCAGGTTTATGAGCAAGATTTGAGACGGCCATCCCTTTACTCACTCGGCTCAGTTCTACACCTTGATCCCGGGGAAATGGAGTTCATGGCTCTAAAGGCACCGCTGGTACTCTTTATTCTGGATAAGAGATTGACGAAAGCAAGTTCCACAGTGGGTATGGCTCGGATCATCACTCGTATCTTCATCAACGCAAAGACTGGGGATATTGAGAATGGTGCTATCGACACGGCTTATTTCATCAGAATCTGCGAACGCATAGGGCACTTGAAGTTGGAGACGTTCTTCCAGCAATGGGTCTACGGCGCTGGCTGTCCCCACTTTTTCGTCACCCAGCGTTTCAATAAGAAAAAGCTTGTAGTCGAAATGCTTATCAAGCAAGTACAGAATGACCGACCGCAGTCGCGAGAGATAAAACCAGAGTCGTTCATCAGAGAAGTTGAGGAAGATGAGAAGCACATTTATGAAGGGACAGTACCGCCCGTGTTCACTGGACCGATGACGATACGGATTCATGAGGCTGATGGCACTCCCTACGAGCACATTGTCGAGATAAAAGATGCGACTACCAGGTTTGAGATTCCATACAACACAAAGTACAAGCGCCTGAAGCGTAGCCGACGGCAGAAAGAGCGGGCGGCGGCTGCCAGTGGTGTGAATCCGACCGACGAAACCCAAGATGACGTCCTTCTCTACTGCCTCGGCGATGTACTGCAGACGGACGAGGAGATGACGGAATGGCGGCTGCAGGACTGGTCGAAGGATGATGAAGATCGTATGAGCCAGGAGTCTTACGAGTGGATACGTATGGATGCGGACTTCGAATGGATTTGCAGAATGCAGCTTGCGATGCCTCATTACATGTTCGTCTCACAATTGCAGCAAGATAGGGACGTCGTTGCACAGTTAGAGTCGATACAGTATCTCAACGCGCAGAAAGCCCATCCTCTCATGTCAACGATTCTCATCCGGACGCTCATGGATCATCGGTACTTTCACGGCATCCGTACGTCCGCTGCGTTGGCTTTGGCGAGATGTGGAAGGGACGAACTTGACTGGATCGGTCTATTTCATCTCGAAAAAGCCTTTCAGGAATGTTTCTGTCTTCCAAATTCCCAGATGACACGTTCCAACGACTTTTCCGACCGCACCTCCTACCTCATCCAATGTACCATACCCAAAGCAATCGCCAGCGTCCGCGAGAGCAGCGGCAAAAGCCCCATGCGCGCTAAGCGCTTCTTTGTCGACAAGCTCAAATTTAACGACAATTCTAACAACGACTTCTCCGACGCACATTACGTCTCGACTCTTCTCTCGTGCCTTGCCGAGACCCTCATCAATCGCAAAGCCTCCGAAGGGTTCGATTTCTCATTCGATGACGAAGATGCAGAAGAAGACTTCAAGCGCAATGCCTTGAACGAAATTGAACGCTACCGTCGCATTGATGAATGGATCTCGTCCTACCAAAACATCTTCTCCACCACCGCTATCGACTGCCTTCAACGTCTGATCCAAAACAAAGTCATCCCTCACAAAGTCATCGACATTCTTCAATACACACGGCCTGGCAATGCCGATGTCCTTCGTCTCAAAGGTTTCAGCGCGCTCATCGGGCTTGGTATGTTCCGAGACAGCGCAATCATGAGATATATGCTCCGTTCTCTCGCTTCTGACACCTCCCCCTACATTCGCGCCGAGCTAAGGACTCTCATTGGCATGGGGCTTGGCAAAATCGCCATCGGTGAGGGTAGAACGGAGGGTCCTGACCAGCATCAAGTCGATGGTGGCCTTGTCATCGAGCAGGAAGCTTCCACTGATCTGCGCGCCGCCGACATCGCTCGCAAACAGAACGTCCCTGACGCCGTTGCCGCATTGCGAAAAGAGGTTGGCAATGATGAAGTCCTTCAAAGAGCTGTCTGGGACGCTGTCACCTCGCCCCTCCTCTCGATTGCTGAGTTTGGCCGTCTCCTCGACCTTTGCCGTCTGCTTTTCGAACCGGTCAGCAGCATGCTAGTAAAACTACGGTATCCACGCTATTGGCGAGTACAGCACCAAGGCAATGGGAAATTACGCTTCTATCACTCGACCCGGATACGAACGACTCCACTCCATGCCATCAATCCTCCTCCTCAACAGTCACAGCAGGCCCCCGCTACGACTACAGCAACCTCGGCAACGCGTGCGGCATCCCATCAACCTCCTCACATAAAACAGGAAAGTAGACGAAACAGCACCATGGGACCGCCCCCCTCACGCACCCACTCCATCTCCCTCTCGAACAACGTCACGACGCGAAAATCTTCAGGCTCACCGCCTGCACCGGCTCCGGTAGTAGCACCTACACGCACACCTTCGCAAAACTCAGGCCCTATGCAGCCGCCTGTACCCGGTCGAACGACTATTCTCAAAATCGGCAAGAAAAACTCATTTGCGGCACAATCGCCTTCTACCGCATCCCCTGTGCAGACTCCAACGCCACCTCCACCTCCGCCACCGCCTGAATCTTTTGCGCCATTGCAGAGTCAAAGCCCTGCGGGATTCCGGACATTTGGCATGCCTGCGGCGGCCGACTTCCGACCAGCAGGTACTGATGCGGGAATGGGCGGCGCGGCGGATTTTCGACCCATATCCACAGAGACCACTGCCTCGTTCTCGGATTTCCGACCCATGGTCGCTGACACCAACGGTGACGATGCGATGAGTCCGGCGGCGATGGGAACGGTATCTACGCCGATGACGGCGCAGGGGCTTGGTTACGACGCTGCTTCCCCTGATGCGGCGGTGAAGAATGAGCGGGCGCCGAGCGTGGGTCGGAACTCGAAAGCGAAAGGGGAGCGGAACGGCAATGGGAAGCGCAGGCGCTCAGAGGATATGGACGTGGCCAACGGGAGAGGGGTCAAGAAGAGCAAAACACCAGAGAAGCCGCGGCAGGGGGAGCAGAAGCCGCCGTTGGAGAAGAAAAAGAGCTTCAAGTTGAAGATTGGTGGCCACAAGCAGTCGAGTCCTGGAACTTGATTGGGCAAAGACGCACCATGCACTACGGTGTGTATTTCGGGCTTGGTATCGTTGGCTGGATCAGAGCGGACGCTCGCTGGAGATGCGAGCAAAAACTGTGCTTTTGTATTTTCTGTAACACTTTTCCTGCCGGATACCATGGATTTGTCATATTCATCATTGACCACTCATGCAAGGCGTTTGGAGAAATGAAGGCCGAAGAAGTCTGCTTTGCGGCCCAGCGTTTTTTTTGCTGCATCATGAGGAGTTCATGGACGATAATGGCACGGATGTAACATGTGTAGCCTTAGCTTTAGCTACTTGAGAGACAATCGTGAAAAAAAGTAAACTTCTTCGCCAAAGTGCTTGCTACCTACAGATGTCGCCGGAATCTTGCGGTGGGAAACCAAATCAGACTGCATAAACAAACGAATCGTAGCATCAACCTCATATGCACTGAAAATATTGATAGCATGGTTCAAAATAAGACGAGAAAGCTTTGTACCGTCTTTTAATCGGTTCAGAAGCCTGACAAACCTTCGATCGAACAATTTCAAGCACTTTCTTTTTACCTAAGAATTAAAAGCAATCCAACGCTTCGGTACCCACATGACAAATTCCTTTTGAAAAAGAAAAATAAGAAAAGTGCGATTGACACGCTCACCAGTCTAAAGGTACGGAGTGGTCATAACAAATTTTTCCTTTCTGTGTAGCTCCTACTCCTTGGTAAGAACATAAGTCAGACAGCTTCCTCCGTACCTCCTAATGTGATGGTAAGTTTCACCGGTCCGGTGGGGCAGGGGTGGGGACTGTCGGGGTCGCGTCACCCCGCAAAGTTTGCCGCGGAGAACCACAAGCATGGGACGGCATCATGAAGAAAAGCTTAGTTGCTGACAATCATCCTCTTTGATGACCATTCATGTCTAGAACTCTCTTCACTCAAACCTCAATTACTCCCTTTTGGTCCATTTAGCCTGCTAGGATCGGCTGCTACCTACAATGGCCGCTCGTCGAGCTGTCTGCCGAAATATTGCATCATTAACACTCCGTCCATCCCTCCGACAAACGACCACTCGACTCCCAAGAATGAGCTCGCAAGCTCCAAACCGAATCGCCTCACGACGCCTTCACGCAACAACACAACACTTACAAACCGCCGCCGCCGCCACCACCACCGCCGCGACCTCTCCCTCCTCCTACCCCACCAGCCACGAGCCCATCTCGCAACCGCTCGACACCCAGAACTTCCTCGACAACCGCTTCACCCCGTCGTCAGCCACGCAATGGATCGACCTCTACGACCCGGCGACCAACCACCTCGTGACGCGGGTCCCACAGTCGACCGACGCCGAGCTCGCGGCCGCAGTCCGGTCCGCACAGGCGGCCTTCCCCGGCTGGCGCGCGACCACGGTGCTGCACCGGCAGCAGGTCATGTTCCGGTACGTGGCGCTGATCCGGCAGCACTGGGACCGGCTGGCGGCCTCGATCACGCTGGAGCAGGGGAAGACGTTTGCCGATTCCCGGGGGGACGTGTTGCGCGGGTTGCAGGTGGCGGAGACGGCGTGTGGGGTGACGACGCAGATTACGGGCGAGGTGCTCGAGGTGGCTAAGGATATGGAGACGAGGAGTTATCGGGAGCCGTTGGGGGTCGTGGCGGCCATTTGTCCGTTTAGTGAGTTTTTGGTCTCTCTTGTTTTGGGTTAGGGGGTGGAGGGTGGTGTTTTTCTTCGAGGGTTGATTTTTTTGGGATGGAGATGGCAAGATCTAGAGAAAGCGAGAAGACAGACGAGATTGCGTTATGTGGGAAAAATTGCTGATTGACTCTGTACAGACTTCCCTGCCATGATTCCCCTCTGGAGCATCCCTATCGCGACGGTAACTGGCAACACCATCATCATCAAGCCCTCAGAGCGCGACCCAGGCGCCATGATGATCCTCGCTGAGCTCGCTGAAGAAGCGGGATTCCCACCAGGCGTCGTCAACGTCGTCCACGGCGCCGCCCGCACCGTCGATTTCATCCTCGACGAGCCCGCCATCAAGGCCGTCTCCTTTGTGGGCAGCAACAAGGCCGGCGAATACATCTACCAGCGCGCCTCTGCCAATGGCAAGCGGGTCCAGGCGAATCTGGGAGCCAAGAATCATGCCCTGGTTGCGCCCGACTGCGACAAGAATCACGCGCTGAATTCGATTGCGGGCGCAGCGTTTGGTGCGGCCGGACAGAGGTGTATGGCATTGAGTACGCTGGTCATGGTCGGGGAGACGAAGGAATGGGTGCATGAGCTTGCAGAGCGGGCGAAGAAGTTGAACGTAAACGGTGGCTTCGAGGAGGGTGCGGATTTGGGGCCGGTGATTAGTCCGCAGGCAAAGGAGAGGATTGAGGGGTTGATCGCGAGCGCCGAGGAGGAAGGTGCAGAGATCATATTAGATGGAAGGGGCTATAAGCCAGAGAAGTATCCGAATGGGAACTGGGTGAGCCTCTTCTTTCAGTTGGGCATAATCCATCATATGAAGGATGCTGATCAAAGGACGGCAGGTCGGTCCCACACTCATCGCAAACGTGAAGCCGCATATGAAATGCTACCGCGAAGAAATCTTCGGTCCTGTCCTCGTCTGCCTCAACGTGGACACGATCGACGACGCCATCGCTCTCATCAATGCTAACGAGTACGGGAACGGCGTCGCTATCTTCACCCGCTCCGGCGCCACTGCCGGCCGCTTCCAGAAGGAGGTCGAGGCCGGCCAAGTCGGGATCAATGTTCCCATTCCAGTCCCCTTGCCCATGTTCTCTTTCACGGGCAACAAAAAGAGCGTAGCGGGCGGCGGCGCAAACACATTTTACGGAAAGCCTGGTTTGAGCTTCTATACTCAGGCGAAGACGGTGACAAGTTTATGGCGGAGTGAGGATGCTGTGGCGACCAAGGCGAGTGTAAATATGCCCACGCAGAGCTAGTGAATGTGTGAGGAAAAATTGGGCTGTTTTCAGCAGAAGGGGGAAATGGGATGAACCGCGCTTGTTGCACCTTTGGGAAGGCCGGGAAAATGAAGAGTCAGTAGCCCAAAGACCACTGCTTGGAATGCGATTCGGTACGTAGTTCCGAAGACATAGCGTCGAGTGAGATGATTTTAGCATGTAGTGGAGCTGTATATAGAATCCGCTGCCTTCTATAAGGGTATCATTCCCAGCATTACTCGTAGCAACCGGCAAAGCCTTTTTGCTTTCCTAAACTCCACGTAAACGACTCATGTGATTCATCATCGCATTCTTGAAAACAAATGCGGCTTCAACGATGACGTGGGGGGAGTCTGTCAACCCGACTCCAATTATCGCCTCATCAAGGTAGACTCTGCTTATTCCCGCTATTCTCATTGCTTGCCTGGGCCAGCAGGTATTTGCAGCACGTCAGGGTATATTTGCAAGCCTTGGTCCAGACTTCCTCTTGATTGAAACCAAACTTAATACTAGCATCACCAATCTTGTCCTTCTTGATCGCATATGGCATCTTCAGACCTGCGACGCCGAGGCCAGTCTGCTCGACATGGTCGCCAAGCTGACGCAGACACTCCAGGAACGCCACCATGGCGCTGTCGAAGCGGCGATGCAAGAATGCAAGGCCGAGTGGGACATCACCATTGCAGTACAATTCTAGGGTGGTGACTTTAGGTTTGGCGGGATGCGAAGGATCGTTGCCTGATGTGGATTGCGGATATTCGATCTTGCTCACTGTGGAGGTTGAGCCCACAGGATTCAGATTGTAACCCTGGAAGTTGAAGCGTAACTTCTCGGCTACTGTCGCAAGGAGGAGGCATGTTTGGCCCCAAGCTGCGTTGACCTCGGTCCATTCGACGAGTGGATTTGAGAGTCTTCCGAGCCGTAAGCCATTGATTGTACCGTAATAGCCATCGTGGCCAATACTGAATGCATCATTGTACACATTTGTGCGTTGCAGACGTTCCAGCTGTTTCGTATCATGTTCCCATTGCGCGTTCAGCGCATCTCGCTCATTTTGAAATCTTGTTAGCGTGGTATTGAAAGCGTTGCGATCCCTCCAGAATGCCGCTTCTTCCTTATCCAACTCGGACGCTTCTATAGACAGGCGCTCGATCTCAGCGTCCATGGACGCCTTCTCTTCTTCTAATCTTTGAAGTTCCGCGAACAGTTCTTGTTCTTTCTTTCGAGTCTTTTCGAGCTCATTCCTAGCCTCGTCGAGGTCTTCTTTGGTTGGTATACTCATTGATGTCTGCTTGACATACTGTACGTATGCGTCACGCTCACGCGTCGCACTCGCCAGCCTCTTCTCCAAACCCTCCACGAGCAGCTCCGCACATTCCACGCAGACCGGATGGTCTATGTCCGAACGCGATGACAAAACATCGAAAAGGCGAGCATTCGCTTCAGCTTTCTGAGACAAAGGGCCATCTCTGTTGCCTCCTATGATCGTTGTCTCTCCGTGCTCTGCGCTTATACTATCGCGAGTGTAATCTTGTCCGGGCATTCGTGTTGTAGGGGGTGGCGCTATTTGGGACTCGCTGAGCATGATAAATGACATGGCCGGATGATCTTTTCCTGCAGCTGGACCCGTTTCAGCCGGCAACCGTTTCGTCGAAACGGCTGGCCCATTCGCTGCTGATGCACGCATGTAGTGCTCATGGCGCTCCTGGGGATATAGCGGCCTTGACGAAGGAGCATTCTTGGACCTGGATCTCTATCGTTAAAAGTGGCTCCGATGCAGGATGTGGTAAGAACTTACCTCTTGCCGAGTTCGCCTTGCTGCGGATCACTGGGAACAGCCGACTCTGGAGTATTGGTCAGTCGATAGAGCGCAGAATTGCCTCAAAATGTTCGAACAAACCAGCGAGTATTTTGAAGGCCGCCGGACTCAAATGCTCGAGAGAGGGGTCGAGTTTGAGAGACGTTCTGCATTTTTGACAGTACATGGTTGCGGTCCTTCAAGGCATGATCACCTGTGTCGTCTCTCATCTTCGATTGCTCGTCACGCTGGCGACAGAAAAGATGGAAGTTGAGATTGGTGACATCACGTGTGGCCGCGGGCGACGCGCTCCACTCACGCGTTCCCCGCGATTACCCTTTGCGGTAACTCTACTCCCACCCTGGTGCCTTCACCTCCACAAACTCTCAGACGCATTCTAAGCTTACAGAATACTGCCGTGCTAATGACGCAAACCTCCTTTTTACAATTGACATCCTTGGTCCATTATGGCGCGTGCACACTCGCCAACGTTTCCCAACGGACACTTTGCTCCTCCGAACGACTTCCCCGAATTGGAGCGCAAGCGTTATGAGAATGATCGCCGCCTTGAAGGAATTTTCAATAGTATATACGAGAAGTACTCGCAGGACTTTACGAATGTGGGAGATGAGATCGATCTCGAGACTGGAGAGGTCATGGTCGACAACGGCCACTTGAAGAATATGGAGCATGAGCATGATGTAGGGCATGGCCAAGCGCGACATTTCGTTCGAGCTTTTACCGCCAACTTGCTGGACGAAGAACCAATCATCATCTCCGACGATAGTACTCAATCCGACGCTGGGTCAGGGAACGAAGAATCAGACGACACGTTAGGCGTGGGTTCAGCATTTTGTCATTCGTGCGTTCATTTTAGTTAACGGCAGTGCAGGGCGCCGAGCGCATAGACGCCTATGACGTGGATGAGGATCGTGTGAACGAGCCCAACGAAGGTCTAGACGGTCTCGAAAATAACAGGACTCTCAGGGACAAGATCGTGGATCTCTCTACCAACCTCCTGAACAACTCGAATCTTCCTGCGACGAATACACCTTCCAAGTCTTCTGACAACAAACGCAAAGCTCAGCGCTATCACCCGGATGATCGGGCTATTCGAAGACAGAAACTCGACAGCGGACAAGATCGTAGTAGAAGCACGACCCACGGCGCCGAGCCTCATCAACCATCAGATCACCGTCGAACTTTGGATGAGCGCGATATTCAGGAACTTGGAGATGCAATTTCAGTGCAAGTGACGAGTTTTGTGAATCAACGCCTCCAAGAGCTTGCCCACTCGAATAGTCTTCAATTACCGCCATCGCAAAATTCCTCTCAGCGCGAGAAGGTACACCGGAGAATCTCATATGGGAACTCCAGTGAGCGACGGAACAGATTCGATAAGGATGACTCGATCCCATTAAGGACCGAGACTCCCGCACAATATCGTTTGATAGAACAGGCAAGATCAACTCCACGACGTCGCTCTCTGTGGGCTTCATCAAAACCATTGACCCCAGCAGCGGAATTGAGGAGAAACCATGCTCTTTCCCGGTCCTATGTCCAGAATCCTGAGTTGGACGATTCAGAGAGTGGTCAAGAGCCACCATTCGACCCCGTTCTCATTTCTGAAGATCAGAAAATTATTCAGCAAAACAAGCGACTGCATGGAGTCATAAGTGACGACCTTGACAACGAGAGTTCCTCGTCTACTGGCTGGCGTAATTTGGGTGCGAAAGCACCTGATTTTTCCGATACCCCTGTCAAAGATGAGTCTGACCATGACTCCGACCCAGAGGAAGCTCAGCTACATAGTGTTTACGACTCGCCTCATAAATCGATCGAGTCTACTGCAGCTGATTCAGCATCTGAAGATTCCGGCAACAATCAGCGTCGACTTGAGCAATCTGAGTTAAATGACACATCGACCTGGAGGAGATGGACAGAAGAGCAAGATATCCTCCTACTCCGACTCAAAAATATCGAAAGGGCCAAATGGTCAGTAGTTGTGAAATACTTCCCCACGAGGTCACGCTTCACTGTTATGCAGCGCTACTACAATCTCATGAAGCCAGCAAGGGAAGGCAAACAGCTACATGAAGGACCTGCGCGGCGAGAGGACCTCAATCGAGTTTTAATACGTGAAAATGGAACGTATCGGGGTGATCGACATGAGAAGTCAGCCAATGAGAGTTCTGTGCGTCGAGACAAGCATCACCTCGATGAAGCGTCATGTCAGCCTTCAGGTGAGAATGGAGTAGACGAGCAAAACGCAATCGATATGACAATTCAGGACGACCAACAGTTGCAAACCTTTGGGCCTGAACGCGGGGATTCCCTCAGACCTCTTCCGCCATTATCAGCCGCCGACCACTTTAACAAATGGACAAGCGATGATGATCAAAAGCTGATCCAACTGCGATATTTCGAAAAACGTAATTGGAGTCATATCAGGAAACACTTTCCCCGCCGGACATTTCGATCTTTGCAACAGCGTTATTATTATCTTGAGAAACCTGCAATCTACCCGGATGAGGATGAAAGCCGGAAGGTCACACAACGTGCCGACACGGTAGTATGGACTGAAGAAGAAGACGAGCTTCTGCTTCACCTGCGGGAAGTTGAGAGACTGCCCTGGAAAAAGCTTGTGGAGAGATTGTCAGACAAGAGTAAACAATCTATGCGGAAGCGCTATTCCGACTTGACGAAAACCACGCCACCAACCAAAGACTCAGAACATAAAAGTGCTTGGCGAGATTCAGCCGATGCAGTTGAAACGGGCCAAAGCGCTGGGGAGAATGTGGAGAAGTCGCAAGGGTGGACACATGCTGAGCTTGAACATCTCTGCGAATTGAAAGAAATTCACAATTGGGATTGGGATAGGATCACGGCAAAATTCCCTGGTAGACTCAAAAAGAATATTCGCCAGCGCTACTATCGTCTGCGTAACGCACTCCAGGACTTGGACAGAGATCACGAAGATTTGCCAGAGGGGAGCTCTGAAAGACCGAGAAACACAGAGCAGACATCCATCCAGCGAGCATGGGTGTCAGAAGAAGATTGGGAATTGTATCGGTTGCGAACCGTCGAGAAGTGGAGCTGGAACAAGATCTGCGCACAATTCCCCCATCGGACCCGTGCCGCTGTTCAGGTACGCTATTATAATGTTGCTAAGGAACTTGGCAAGAAGTCAGCGGAGCAAGACATCAATGATAGTTCTCAAGGAGTCCGATTTGAAGGGAAAAGCAGGTCGCAGACTAGTCATACACCAAAGGGCAGCACGCAACAACCATTATTGATGACCGAGCGAAGCACAAGTCAGGATTTGATTCCACCAAGGGATTATCCTCCGAATACAATACCTCTGATGACATTGGCGTCTGAACCCAGCATAGCGCCGTGCTTCGAGCGTCCTCTGGATCTCCAGCAGCCTGGACACTCATCCACTGAAAGTCCTTCAGTAACAACAAGGTCCAGGTCAAGGCGAAGGCAGGTTTCGGCACGTTCTGCTGGTCTGTCCGAAGCGACGATAGTACCAAGCATGGATCAAGCACGGAAGCCATTTCCAATAACTCCATCGACTATCAGCCCACACACAAATCAGCCGTGGACACCGGTTGCAATGAGTAAACCTCTGCATCCATCTAAGCAAAGCACGGAAGAGCTGTCGAGAGCCATTGCTGCTGAACAGCTTCCAGTGACGCCGACGCAGAGCCCGATTCAGCCATGGAGACAAAGTACTATCAACATCGAATCTCCACAGACACCCCGGCCAAACCGAAATCAATCACGAGAGTCTAACAATGACCAAGTATATCCAGTGACAGCTGGAGTGAGCCCAGATCGGGCAGAGATACCACACAAGGTCGAACAGCCTCCCTCAACTACACAGTCAAGTCCGAAACGGTCAAGTTCGGACCGGCCCATTTTAAATCAGCCGAATCAAACTCAGCCGTCGGCTCAAATTGTGGATAGGGAGTCTTCAGTGACTTCTGATTCAAGCATCATCCTAGACCGCAAGCTTTCCAAAAGGCCCGTAGCCCTCGAGCCGGAATCCCGCAGTCGCAGCGACTCAGCGACTCCTTTCTTCTCGCCTGAGCCGCGACCTGGAGGGAGGGCTCAAGCACCATTCGTGTATGCCGGCAACCTGCGTGATGGGATAGATAATGAAATCATTGAGGACTCCGGATCCGAAGATGAATTGGCGGGTTGGTAGTGGAGGCTGGTATCGTCCGTAAAACTCATGGACTTCGAAACTGTAACCCAGACGACGTGTTCCTCAAGGTTAACGTGCGTTCAAAACTTCGGTCAGCTCGGTGTTGCTCTTGCTTCCTACGGTACCGGCTTTTGCCCAGAATTTTGACAAATGCCTGGTTCCTGAATCGCAGAGCAAGGTCACGATCCGGTGACCCGGGCCCAGTTGTTGTGCAACTTTGGTGGCAGCTACGCCTGGAAATGGCATCAGTGGAAGGGCATGTAATTTGAGACTGGACAGAGAGAACTCACAATTTACTGCACTGCTGCTTCCTGCGAATATCCCGTCTTTCTCCACGAGCCACTGCGCCATAGCAATCGCTTGTTCATCTGTCACCCTGACCGCATCATCAATCAACGTCCTTCCTGCCTCAAAATTCCGCGTCGACCTATTCAACCCAATCCCCTCCACAATCGTATCCACTTGATGCCGCCGCCTCGTTCCCTCCTTCTCCTTCTCATCAAACATGACCCCATACTTGACCTTATTCAACAACCCACTCCCCTGCGGATCCGCCAAGACAATCCTCACCCCTCCCGTCCCCTTTTCCTCCATCTGCGCCTCCTTCAAAAACCGCGCCACCCCCGAGATCGTCCCTCCCGTGCCCGCCCCGGCCACAAACGCGTCCACGTCGCCGCCCGTCTGGCGCCAGATCTCCGGGCCCGTCCCCTCGTAGTGCGCCCGCCAGTTGGCTTCGGTCTCGAACTGGTCGGCGAAGAAGCCGCGGCCCGGCTGAGCGTGCGCGCTCGTGTGTTCGGCGGCCCGGGTCCGGGCCCGGTTCACGAATTGGTTGCGGTCGACGATCGAGGCGGGCCGGACGCGCTCGACGTGCGCGCCCAGGTGCAGGAGGAGGTCAGATTTCTCGCGGGCTTGGTCTGAGGGCATGCAGCTGGGGAGGCTGCGTGAGTTTTCTATTTCGAGTGGGGAAAAGAGAGAGAGAGAAAAAAAGAGAGGGGGGTTAATAGTACTCGGCTTACATGTACGCTTTGTAGCCACGGGCTCGGGCGATGGCTGCGAGTGATATTCCTGTTGATCTACAAACGTGCTGTTAGCTGACAATCCTGGCATGGGGTAAAGAGTCTTGGCTTGGTATCTGACCCGACAGTGCCTTCGTAGATTACGTCTCCTGAATTCGGCTTCAAAGCACCTTGCTCTTCTGCCTACAGCCATGGTCACTTCAAGATAAAATATTGCAGCAATGACTGTATAGAATTACCATGGAAATAATACTTGATGCAACGCGGTCCTTGGGGCTATTGCCGGCACCATTTAAGAATTCTGCTTTTGCGAGAATCTCACATCCGGTCTCTTCGGAAAGAGATTTGATCCGGATTAGAGGTGTATTGCCGATACAACCTTCAATGCCTTCTCTAACAGTTGATAGATCAAATGACTGTTTTTCAGAGTTGTGGGATGCTTTAGACGGAGCATTAGATTTTTCATGTCCAATTTCTTGCGTCTGCCTTTTAGAAATGATTTGTGTGTATGCTGTCTGTAAGGTTATGGAAATAATGACGCCAGCAGCAAAAGCAACACCAATGGACCAGCGTGGATGTTGATCCATTGGGACAATGCTTGATTCATCTATGTCCTGGGAAAATGGTATTGGTGAGGCATCAAATTCCGTCAAGACGTTTGTTTGTATGTAGGTGACGTGAAAGATCAAAAAGTTCCGTCCGCAACACCAGGACAAAGCTTGACCTCATTCCCACCACGCTGCTCCCAGTTCTATGGAAATTCACGCCACCTTCCCTTACTTCCGCAGACAGCCCCTGCAGCTAGCACGCGGTCTGAATTCAGCACTCAATGCACGACCAGCATATATTTGTGCGAGCTGCCGTCGACAGCTCCGCAGCTTCACAAGCAGCAACAACAGACATGGCTCCGACAAGCGTACCACGATTATGTGGCAGCCTCGATCTGATTACCTACCAGAGGACAAGACGGACGAGTTTAAACGCTATCCTACGGTGACCTCCGATATATTGAGAACTCGGCGTGAAAGGCCGCGAAGGGTTAAAATGCTAATGAGAGATTTTATAGAAGGTTGAAGATATCCCGACCAATTTTGCTGAAGGCCCTATGCTGACCACGTCAGACTCGCTCTACAATCCCAATTATGGCTACTTTACGAAGCAAGCGGTCATCTTCAGCCCCGGGAAGCCTTTCGAGTTCAACAAAATGCGCGACGAGCCGGAGTTCCATCGACAGTTGGGAAAGCGATACACAAGCTTCGAGGACAAGCTTGACGAAAAAGAACCAGATGACACACGACAACTCTGGCACACACCAACAGAGCTTTTCCGGCCGTACTATGGCGAAGCAATTGCGCGTTACCTGGTCACCAATTACAAACTCTCGCTCTACCCCTACCACGACCTCCTCATCTACGAGATGGGCGCCGGCAACGGCACCCTGATGCTCAACATCCTCGACTACATCCGCGACACGGACCCGGAAGTCTACGCCCGCACCAAATTCAAAGTCATCGAAGTCTCCAACACCCTAGCCGACCTGCAGCACCAGCACCTCACCCGCTCGCTCCACGCCGAGGGCCACAGCGCCAAGGTCGAAATCATCCACCGCTCCATCTTCGACTGGGACCGGTACGTCGCGAGCCCGTGCTTCTTCCTCGCCCTCGAAGTCTTCGACAACTTCGCGCACGACTGCCTGCGCCGCGACCCGCACACCGCGGCCCCGCTGCAGGCCAGCGTGCTCGTCGACGCCGACGGCGACTTCTTCGAGTTCTACGCCCGCCACCTGGACCCCGTCGCCGCGCGCTTCCTGCGCGTGCGCCGGGCCGCGTGTCCGCGGTATCGCGGTGGCGGCGACGATGGCGGCGGCGGCGAGGGCGCGGGCGAGCGGTTCTGGCGTCGGGTGCGAGCGCAGCTGCCGCTCGCGCCGAACTTGACGCAGCCGGAGTGGATCCCGACGCGGTTGATGCAGTTCTTCGATGTGCTGTATGAGTATTTCCCGGCGCACCGGCTGGTGACGAGCGATTTTCGGGCGCTGCCGGATGCGGTGAAGGGGGTGAATGCGCCGGTGGTGCAGACGCGGTATAAGCGGCGGATGGTGCCTGTCACGACGCCCTTGGTAAGTTTTCAGGACGATGTCTCTCCCGTCAAAGTCTTTCATTTAGACTTCCATGACGAGAATACTTGCTAATTCCGGCGTACACAGGTCCAGCAAGGCTACTTTGACATTTTGTTCCCCACCGACTTTGGTATGATGGAAGAGATCTATCGTGCTATCACGGGAAAGCTGACGCGGGTTTTAACTCATGAGGAGTTCGTAAAGCGATGGGCATATGTGGAGGACACGCAGACGCGGAATGGCGAGAATCCGTTGTTGACCTGGTATAAGAATGCCTCTGTTATGATAACTGTATAGAATAAAGCACGGCAATAGGGATGGATGCTGTCGAGACCTCACTGTACTTCATACTTCTCGGTCATCTGCCGAACATGCGTGTGAGAAGACGTCTCAGTTTGACGAAGTTTCTGTCTGCCTATCAATACCTTCCCTCTTTCTCCGGGCCCGCAAATGCCTTCCACCCATGTTTAAAAATCCTCAGGACACTTCAATTAAAGTTTCATTTTCTATTCATTCATAAAACGGCTGCAGACGCGGGAATAACTTTTCTCACCTGCCGAGGAGAGTCTTACCTCGCAGAAAATTCAGAAAAGGATCTGCAATCAAGTTATCTTCCATCCAGTTCACTTTAAAGAAGACGAGTGAGATCCTTTCATTTCAGTTGGAGTTGAACAGTCAGCACAATAACCTGAGAAAAAAGAAATAAGATAGACTCTGCAACAAAACTGTGAGCAGGCATCTCAACCACACTTTAGACGATGACACAAGACTCATTTGGTTCTGTGATTCGAGCCTCAAGGTGATCAATTGTCACCTTTATTCTCCTCTTTCATCTACCGACTTCGAGTGCAACCGAGCAATATCCACCAAGTAATTCACCTGAGCATCATACCGACATTGTCAGCGCATCAATCAGACGTTGAGCACCGAAGAATTGTCTGCAGTTGCAGTCATGCCGTCGGAACAGAAGCGCAAGCGGTCTTTGGATTCAAACCTGACAGTAGGTCGTTCGGATGATGTCAATACCCCAGTTGATACGCCGGATTACATTCCTATTGGATCCACTCAGCAACGCGCAGCAATGGCGAATATTTCCAAAATACTCGACCAGGTGTCAAGCGACCTCAAGGCCGCCATCAGTGAATTCCGCACCGACAGTCCTTCAAAAGGATCTGCTGATTCTCCCAAATCATGCGAATCCGTGCGTCGTGACAATGTGGTAAGTCCCAAATATCACCAGCTCCAGAAGCCACAGGAGAAAAAGCAGAAAACGGGAGAGGACTGGGTCGATCAGTACGAGAGCGAGAGCAAGGGGCTGTTGAAATCCTTGGATGTTATGGCTGAGAATTTGAAACGACTGGAGGCAAATCGTGATAAGGGGATTGCAGAGCTGCAGACGCAGAAGAGAAAGATGGTCCTGCAGCTGAAAGGAATGGCCGACTCGGTGATGGAGCAGTACTGGCAGCTGGTGGAGATAGACTCGCAACTGAAAGACTCGGACTGGCAGGAAAATGAAAAGGGTTTGGAGATGGAGAAGGAGATGGAGAAAGTGGGTCAAAATTTGGAGGCTCCCCTGGCAGTATCGCGGACGGTGACGGCAGAGTTCAAGGAGTTTGAAGATCGACTGAATTGCATGGAGGACCTCAAGAATGTGAGTATTACCCTATTACTTCCCCACAGCATATTTTACTGACTGAAATTTCCCTCGCAGTCGTTTGCGGAGAAGATCAGTGGCCTGCAATGTCTAGTTCAGCGCTTGTAGTCGCGGTATTTCGCGCGCAAAGATTCAACTGCATCAGCTATGACAAACTGGCAATTTTGGGGGATGAAAACTGATGCTGGAAGTTGACAAGAATGGAAGAGCAGAAGACAGACACCTCATTGCTTGCTTTGCTCCAGAATACGTGTCCTGGGTCAGCTCTTCACAGGGCCCGACCTCAATTGCACCACCTCTAGCTCCTCTCTTAGCTTTGTAGAAATCAAGACACGAAATCATGATGACAGTAAGTGTTGGATTAGCCACTTCCTAGGCTTCTCATTGGCTAGCAATGTCGATCAATAGTGTGGTGGATCATTTGGATTCTCTACCCTCACCGTCGATAGGGGTAATTCGGTCACGTGTTCATCATCTAGATATCTAGCCACGTAGCCTAGCATCTAATAACAACATACTTTATCTATCGACTTGATTCACTCTATTAGATAGGACGTGAGTACGGGTCCCAGATATAGCCACACTAATTAGTTTGTATTTAAATCAACAAAACTTCAAATTTCAAAAACTCTAGAAAAATCCCTAAATGTTTTTAGAGCGAATATATATCGCTATTCTTGATATATTGCCAAGATCAAGTTGCTAAAGAAGCGCTATCAAACGCTATCGAACCAAACTTCTACTAATCGATCTCAATCTATCAATCTATTGAATAGAGCAATCAAAACTCTTTAAATATTAATCGAATCAATCGATATATCTACAAATTTAACTATCTACACGTCAATTTATGTGTTAATATCAATTTATCAAAATAGCTAGCTTATTATCTAAAAAAAAGTCTACAACAATATTTGAAAATATTAATAAATATATTGAAATCACACAAAATATTTGAATTAAATTCGGTTATATAGATAATAATCTCTAGAAAAATTTTGCTAATTAATTTGGTATTTATATTTCTAATAATTTTTAATTATTTGATTTTTCTATTTTTATAAAATTACGTAATTTTCTAATAATATATAATATTTACGTTAAACGCTAAAAAAGATATTCTATTGCTCGAGTATTATATAAATATACTCAAACTAAAAATTTTTCTAAATAGCTAATAAAGAAAATATATATTTTATTTACGAAAACTAATATTAAATTCAAACAATTACAAAAATTGATTAAATATAAAATATCACAATTATTAAATTAATTATAATTATTTTCGCCACAAAAAAATTTTGATTAATTATTTTCGTCTAAAAAGAAATTTAATTAATTGTTTGATAAATCTTTTTTTAATTAATCTTTTGATCAATTTTTTTTTAATTAATATAGAAAGTCAATTGTATTTATTATTACTACTATTATTTTGATTTAGCAAAATATTACTATTTTCACAAAAATTTTTTTGAAAAAATATAAATATTTTAGATTTAATAATAACTATTTTAGTTTTAATTTTATTATTTTTTATAATATTTGTAATTGTCTAT
>JAGFMW010000108.1:0-57401 GCA_021030935.1 Astrothelium subdiscretum
TTTAAATTTAGAGATTTTATTTGTTGTAATAATATTTCGATTTTTTATTTAAATTTTTTAAAATTTTTATTAAATAATAATAAAAAATAATTATAAATATTGTGAATAATATAAAATAAAAAAAAAATATATTAATTGTATTAAAATAGAATTATATTATAAACAATTTCGCAATAATTTTATTTATTAAATATTACAAATTTTGCTTTATTTTGTAAATATATTTTATTTTATAATATTATTAAAAAATTTGTAATATATTAATAAAAATTTATTATAATTATTTTTTTGACAAATTGTTTGTTTTATTATAAAATATTAAAAAAAAAATAAATTTTATATTTTTAATCTAAAAAAAAATTGTAAATAATTTATATTAAAATTATATAAAAAATAAAAAAATTTAAAAAAATAATTTTTGTAATTTTTACAATTTAAATTAATATAAATAATATAAAATTAAAATATATTATTAATTATTTTGCAAATATATTAATAATATAATAATAAAATTTTAGTTTATTTATAATTTTAATATTTTTTTATATAGTTGATAAATAAATTAATATTTGTAAATTACAAATTTTAAAGTTTTTAAATAATTTTATCAAAATTTTATATATTTTATTTCAATAATAAATTAAATTTAAAATATTTTAAATATATTATAAAAATATTTATTTTATATATTTGTTTTTTTGATTAAAATATTAGAATTTTTGATTTAAATATTATTTAAAAGTTTTTGTATAATAAATTAAATTATAATAATATTTATATAATTGAAAAAAAAAATCGAAAATTAAAATATTAATAATATTTTATTTCTAAATATTAATAAATAATTTTTTTATATTTAATATTATTAAAAAAACAAAAAACAATTTTTTTTGTAAAATAAATTTTGTATTTCAAATATTATATCTAAAAAATATTAATAATTTATTAATAACAATATATAAATATTTTATAATTAACAAATATTATAAAAATAAAATTTTGAGTTTATTTATATATTAACACAATATATATATTTTTTTAAATAATTTTGTAAAAAATTAGAAAACTTAAAATAATACTCAATAATTTATATTTTCAAAAAATTATTTTTATTAATAATAATAATTATTAAATATATAAATTTTTATTATAAATATATTAACAACTATTTATATATATATTAAAAAATAATTTTTATATTTTTTTTTCTCTATTTTTTTTTTTGTTTGTATAGTGTTTTTTAACAATTTGCAAATTTTTTTAAATAATTATAATATTATTAATAATTTTATAATTTTTTATATTAAAAAATTGATATTAAATATTTTGAAGATAATATAAAAGATTTTTGAAGATATATATAATACGTTTTTAATATATTTTAAATATATTCGATTAAATTTCTTTTTTTTCGCAAAATTGTTTTAAATCAAAAAAATTAAATAACCAAAAAATATTTAGCAACAATACAAGCACCTATCTAATTATACTTCTAGTGGTCGGCTAAAATTGTCGTGATCAGATGAGTTTCTTAAATCCGGTGATCGGCCGAGAATTTAGCGTGGTCGGGTCAGGTAGTTTCTCGAATGTTTTCGGTCCAACTTGACGAATCAACAACATTTCCATTGTCAGAGAGTGTTCAATTCTAATTATTGCGCACCGGGCGCCTTGACTAACAATGCATTCGAAATCGAGTTCTTCTCTGTATCTCTACATCTTATAATACCAGATACCAAACAACCAAATTCCCTCTGCTCAACTCGAACGCAGCTGTCACGCCACGATCACCTTACCACCTTCCATTATGTCCTCCTCGTTCTACCTGACCCAATTTCGCAAACTGCTTCTGTCGTCACCGCCCATTGAATGGGCCATACAACAAGTTCGCGAGCTCCTCCTTGGGGCTTTACGCCAAGGGCCAATTCCTCAGCATGTTGCCTTTGTCATGGATGGGAATAGACGGTTTGCCCGGCAGCATCATATAGAGACAATAGAAGGTCACAACATGGGGTTCGAAGCATTAGCTAGGGTACGTTTAGCTACAACTAGAGGTAGAATGCGTTTGTTAATGGCCTTAGCGTATAGATCTTAGAGGTCTGCTACAAGTCTGGCGTTAAGGTTGTGACGATATATGCTTTCAGTATCGAAAATTTTCAACGGTCTCAGTACGAAGTGGATCATCTCATGGAAATTGCCAAAGTCAAATTATCGCAGATGTCTCAGCACGGTGATCTCATGGATCGTTACGGTGCTTGCATCAGAATCATCGGCAGAAGGGACCTCCTCCGGGAAGATGTCAGAATCGAACTAGACAAAGCAGCGGCTCTGACGAAAGACAATGATAGGTATGCGAAATTGTATTTTCTGCATTTCTCTCGTTTTAACAACTGGTCAGGGCGATTCTTAACGTTTGCTTTCCATATACCTCGAGGGACGAAATTACGAACGCTGTTCGAGAGACTGTCGTTGATTACCTTAAACCCATACCTCCACGCCGAAGACCATTCTCAGAGACACATATAACCCGCAACATCCGAGCTCGTCATATTGACAACGGGCAGGAAGCCAGAGAAACGGTGCGAGACACTGAAGCGCAGGTGGAAGCCGAGACATCAGACTCGACGTCGTCTTCAACAACACTGCATCCTGGCTCATCTGTGAGTGCAACACAACTTGAAGACGCCATGGCCACCGGGACGGGTGTCACCGGCACCGACCACACCCATTACCTTCCAGACGTGGAAGCCATCACACCCATGGTTCTGGAGCAACACATGTTCACATGTGACACGCCGCCTCTCGAGCTGCTCATCCGAACGTCGGGGGTCGAACGCTTGAGCGACTTCATGCTATGGCAATGCCACGAGAACACGACAATTCGTTTCCTCGATTGCCTTTGGCCCGAATTTGACTTGTGGCATTTTCTGCCAGTATTATGGGAGTGGCAATGGCAACAGCGACGCCGAGCCTTGGGCTCTTGGAACGGAAGTTCTCACACAATAGGGCCAGTAAAGGTCCTCTAGGGAGCCTCATGAGTCGTTGTTCTGGCCTTTGTACAAAATGCTTCAATTGCTTGAGCGAGGTGTCGGGGTAAAACTAACATCAACTATCCAGCGTTGTGAAGTTTACATCACTTGTAGAATAACTTTCGTTGTACAACATCCACCGATTCGTTGATTGTCTTCACTTCATCGGACAAATCACGGAATAATGAATCATCCAGGCTAAAGAGCAGGTGCTTCCCATGCATCGCGCTTTATTTTGAATAGGTTGGATTGCTTGTGGGGAAAGCTGATTTCTCTCTCTTTGTAGAACCCTGCTTCCAAAAGATAATTGGCCAGCCTACACCAATGTGTTAGCATTGTAAAGATTGTGTAATGGAACCCGACTGCACACACTTTTCATTGTCAACCCGAGGCTCCAACATGACACAGCGCGTTCGAAAGTCAGCTAGCCAACAGTGATGGACCAGAGAACTTAGCCAGACCTTCACGCGGTGTGGACCTCTGAATTCCTGCTCGCCGACTAGACAGTGAATCCCCCGATCCCAGTTATCAACCTCGCCTCCCAAGTACTTACTGAGTCGATCTTCCTTGACCCAGTAGATCTCGAAATAACCGAAGGGTTTACCATCCCAGCAACCAATCACGGGAATGGAATGCTTGCTCTTCAACCCTGCTTTGAGAAACTCTTCCTGATGTGTTTTGGGACCGGCCTCACCCCAGGAATAGTTGACCCGAGGGTCGTTCATCCATTCGTGCAAGTAATCGATATCCAGATCATCCGGAGTGCCTCCGCCTGGAGTAGTTGGACCAGAATCAGTCGGTAGACCCTTGACGTTGCGGAAGGCAGCAACCGTCGGAAGAGGGGGGCCTGTTGGTTTCGGCGCTGACTGGACAGCCGATAGAGATGCGACTCGAAAGGACAGATACTGGCCTAGGCTGGGTACATAGCGTGTGTAAAACGTCTCTCCTTGACGTGGTGGTTTTGGTCGGATAGGGTGGCGGATATCATTCGTAAACGTGTATTGCGGCGGTGGAGGGGGATAATAAGTCGGTAGGTGGCTTCCAGACTGGAATTGGGCCGAAGCGTGTGGCGCCCAAAGCCCTTGCGCCGATGTCTCTATCTGGCTTTCAGGCCTGGATGGACTAAAGGCGCCTTCTCGTGTAGGAGAGCTGGGTCGAGATGTGTACGGTGACCCGGCTGGGAATGGGGAGTTGCCTCCTACCGGAGCAAGGGTAAAGAGATAAAGTCTTGCATCAAGCTGCCAGAAAGTCTGGCGGCTTACGAACATGTGCTGCCATCCCTCACAAATTCTCTCGTCCGGTTCAACGCCGACACTTGAGTCCTCGCATGAAATAAGACCCATCCGTTCTAGCTTGGGGAGAAGGTGTCTGCCTTTGAGGATGCCCTCGCGATTGATGTTGATACGCCATTCCCCCTTCGGCTTACCAGCGTCAGCTGTTTTAGAAGAAGAACGTGTTGTGATCCGAGGGTTTGGTGCCTCTTGATGGAAATACCACCAGAGTGTAGCCCAGAGCATCATGGCAATTTGCCTTGTAGGGGAAGATGCGGGTCGAAACTCGTTGCTACTCGGATTTGAGATTGATGAAAGATACAAATGGTCATGCTGCAGGGTTGGTTTTCTGAATCGATGGATATGATGGTGCCTAGCATGTTCGCTAGGTTCCTCCAACCTGGGGTTATCGGAGTCTGGCTGTTGTATTTGCTGATGATCCTCGTCGTAGTCTTCGGAATTCAAGACGACTGTCCATCCGGGTGGAAAACTTGAATGGTTCGTACTGAGATCCTGGGCTTTGAAGGACAATCCACCAAAGACAGGAGTTACAGTCAGTGTCTGGCCATTGGGTAGATGTACCAGGCTAGGTGCCATTGCGACCCTTGACGATCACTATGAACCCTACGCTAATATAAGCGATTCAATTGGTTCTCAATGGCTTCAATGCCCCTGGAACTGTGTTTATATGATTTACTTCCACCGAGTCCGTCCTTGAAACGGTGGATAGTCAAGATGGTGTTGAGAAACAAGATTTTGTTGGTGGGACGCCATTTTGTCCGCAACCATTCCCGCCCTTGACCTGTTGCCAAGCATCCCGAGATTGCATTTCCACATCCACGTAAAAATGGTCCGATCGTATGGAATCGAAACTAGACTAGAACAATTTTCTTAACATGAACAAGCATAGTCATAAATACACATATAGAAGTAGTCACAATCGAAAGACTGGCTATCAAAAGTACAGGACACCACGTTGATATTATGTAGGAATAATGTGTAATAGGGCAAATACTAGGTAATTTAACTCCGGGGAATCATGCACCGTATCATCTTGCATGATCATTCCCCGGCCGAAAACCCCTATCCACATCTAACCGACCTCTTCCTTGGGACTTAAACATCCACAATCCCAGACAAAGTGGCAAAGGTACAACGGCTGCAGAAACCACGGCTTCAAAGACTAATGCAGGCTTCATGCTTCCCTTTGGTTCGCTTGACCACAATCCCTTAAGCGCGTCCATGATAATAATGAATAGGGCCCCCAAAAGCTGGCCGCCTGTCCAGCAAGTCGTTGACGTGATTTCGGGTGAGATAGGGAACGTGATCTCGACGAGATATTCGAGCGCTACAGGTAGCAAAGCAAACGAGGTGGCGCCCAGTATAGAACATATGGCATAGGGCGCGGCCACAGCTCTGGTCTGCGGGGCCCATATGAGTGCTATGTACTAATATCAGTCAGTTTTTGTATTCATAAACTATCAATCCTAAAAGAACTGGGATTTCACCCCGGTTCTCCGAAGTACCAAAAGTACTTACCATGGCTGCAATGAGTGGTACCAGTATCTTGATGGACAGAAGGTACTTTTTCGTACGGTCTATTAAGGGAGACACTATGGCCGACGTCACAAGACCAACAATAATGAGAAGTGCACCCGCAATGCCAGCATCAGTCTCCGAGAAGCCGTATGGTTCCAGAATTTGGTTTAGAAGAGACGAGGCGGCGTTGAAGAAACCCACATATACACTAAATGGAACGAGGATCAAATAAAAAGATACATTTCCTTTCAAAGTCTTGAGCGATTCATTCAGTGGCGTTTTAGTTAGGGAAGACGAGGCCGATGGGGGAGATGGCGGTGCTCTTGGAATGAAAAACGAGGGCAGGGAAGCGATCGTCGACTATGAAAATCAGTACTATTGAATATGCGAAAGCATCGAGTGTCTCACTAGAATGGCGGTATATAATACCATATTGGGTACGTCTGAAGGTTGACTTGCCCAAATCGGTCCTATCAATTGACCGAGAGCTCCTCCAAACGGATTCGCGAGCGACCTAAATGCTGGTCAGTTCCAAGACGTCGGATAGCCAACCGTAGAAATGGGCAACGGACGCAATTGCGGTAGCCGAAATTCTGCCTTTATCGGTGAACCAAAGATCACTATAGCCTGGAATTACTATTAGAGTCAAATCAAAGGATGGGATCGAGATGAAGACCCACGGGTCGGAGCCGATAGAACGAACGGTTGCGCAAAGCCGATAATTATTTGACCGAACATAACGACGCCAAAGTGTCCACCTGTGGCACGGGCGCCAGCATATCGGATCCAATTGCCGATTAACGTAAATATGCTTGCTGCAATGATGGCCGGCTTTGGACCGCCTTTGTTCAATATCCAAATTACAGCCCTGGCCAGGCTTAGCTTTTACTGACACAAAACTGTGCACGAAACGCCTTACGGACTCATGACGACGAATGCGAACAGAAAGCCTGTACTGAGCCAATTTATGACACTCTCCGTAACGACAAAATATTGCGCCGATGTTGTCGATACAGCCGCAAAGGTTAGCCACTAAGAAATCTTAATTAACTCCAATTCTAGACGTTCAGATAGGTGAGACATCATACATCCCAGCTGACGATGATGTTAAGCAAGACGAGTTGGACAAGGCCAAACCAACGTCGCTTATAAACGCGATATTCCTCACGCGAGTTCCCATCTTCTTGCGGGAGAAGAGCTTCAGCTTGGGCGCGTAGCCGATCCGAAGGCGCGGGATCTGTCGGGGATTCAATGGTTTCGACCTGTCGCTTCGACGGTTCATTATCATTCGAAGTCAATCGCTCCATTCCGTTCGTCATGTTGCCAAGCTTCAATCATTCGAAGCGACCCATTCGACAGTGACCCGCAAAGTTCACCATTGAGATGCCGGCGAAGTTGAGTACTGAGGACAAAGTATACCTGAGATACCCATAAGACGCGACAGACTTACACCGACATCTGAGATGATCACGACTTTGGTTGGAAACAGAACGTGATGCGCTCAAAAAGCTTGTCAGGTGAGTTCCCAGGCCGGGATCACATGCGAACGAGGTCAAGGTAAGATAGGAAACGACTGGTGCTAGCGAAGGAGCGAGCTGCACAGTTCCATCGCGTCGCGCCCCTGCAGACCTCGGCGCGGTCCGAGCATCTTGTGCAGCGTGCACTGATAGTGTAGGGTGGTAGTACAGTACAACTGAACGCAGATTATTTGGTGGCTTTGGGGTAGAGATGCAAATAATTACTTATTAAAACTATCTTGTTCATACTACCACGGAGACTCCCGGGTCGCGATTTTCATTCGCCTGTGTTAATGATCGCTGTACATTTACAGAGTACAGAGGAGCACAACAGAAGTCCCATAATATCAAAAGCATTCGAATCAGCTAGCCCCTGCTAATTGTGGCAATAGCTGAGGGAATCCTTCAGGCTCAATACCGACTGGTTCCCAAGACTTTTTGTCTTTCTTATCCTGGCCCCAGATAACGTCGCCCTTGAAGAATACCATGACCCCCCCTTTCCCTGAAGCGCTCGCTGTTATCCTGAAAATCGGCTGGCCCGATTTTTCCTCTGCCTCGCGCATGGGAATGAGAAGCAATCCTTCTTCACTGCACCATTCCTCAACGGCGTCCTTGAAAGATGCCTCTTGGAATTCGCGACGAGCCTTGTTTTGCGCATCAGATAGTCCGTTAGACGCCGAAGAGACGGCCGGAACTGGCGCAATCGGTCGCGACGGTCCTGCAGCCGGGGGAGCGATATCTTGCATCGCCTTACCCGCTTCAGAGAGATCTGCGGCCGAGTTCATCATCTCCAACCCTTTCTGCCACTCCTGCGCGACCGTTGCGGTGGCACTGATATCAGAGGGGATGTAATCGTTCCACCATTCAAACCAATCTGCAACCTCGTCCAGCCTTGGCCCTGGTTCGGGCAAGGACAGCCATTGATGGAGCGCATCGAGCCATTTGGGGAAGAATTCAGCGCCTAACAGCTGCGCCATTATGGATGGCTTGAAGTGGTCTTTCCACGCCAAAACCTGCTCAAGTGCAGTGAGATCCTGATCCGACGGGTCAATAATAAGGGAATCAAGCAAGTGGTGGGCCAGCCGCGGAAGTAAGCTGTTTCTGAGAACTTTGTCTAATTCTTCGCGTAGCGGATTTCGCCAGTGCTCAAGCCCCGGCATGACGCCTTTACGAATATCCCAGCTCTTGAGTGCGACCTTTAATTTACTCTTGACCTCCGCCAAGAGCCCGTGAGCGCTACTGCGATCCATGTGGAAGTCATCCAAGTGCTGGAGCCACGGAAACAGCCAGATGTGCGGTAATTTGCGTTTCCGAGATGACCGGGGATCCCAGCTGTGTAGAGTAGATGAAAGTTTTCCGAAAATGAGTTCATCTACAAATCGGCGGAACACAAACGGCGGAAGGACAGGCTTCCAAGCTTCTACCACTTGTAAAAGAGGCTCTGAATCTTCGACCATCCATTCATTTGTGACAACACCTCGCATTTTCGGGAGCCAGGTCGAGGACATCATAGTCTCGTAGAGAGACGAATTCGCTTGCGACTTGTGTTTATCAAGGCCGTCATCTTCTGGATCCATATTGGACTCTTGCGAGTTGATTCGAAGAACGCTTCGTATTCTCTGCAAATCCGCAACCAGATAATCTGGGTCTGATAGTGGATCCCAGCCATCCAAAGACTTCTTGAATAGGGGATGCAACGCAGCCACCGCAGCTTCTTCAACAGCTGTGGAAGGGGTGATGCCGGGAAATTTGGATTGAACCGCTTCAAGCTGCATAATCAGTTGTCCCCATCGTTCTCGGACCTGCTCCTCCTCAACAAAGCCATCCAACTTCACCTCTTGTAGTCGCTCTGTCGTCTTGATCACGTCCTCCAATTCATGGATATCGTTATCCTGGGCTGCAATGTCTTCCTCAACCTCCTCTTGTCGGCGACTGACAAATTCCTTTCGCTCCTTCAGCTGACTCCAGGTAGCAGCAAAGGCCTCGAGCTCCAACCGCGCTCTGAGGGCAATCTTCTCCGCTTCCGTAGTAGAAAAAGCAGGTGTGCTGCCATTTGGAGTCATCAACCCCGCCGTAGATGTGAGAACCTTAGTCTTTGGGCCGGTGGCATCCACAATAGATTTTAGAACGTTGGCCTCGCCCAAATCATTCGTCAGACTCTCGATATTTGCAGCCATGCGGTACTGAGTCCGGGGTCGTGAAGTTGGCGTGCTGGTCCCACTCGATGCGCCTACGCGTGCTGCTTCTTTGCGTCGCCGTCTTGCCTTGCGCTCTTCCTCGGACGAGTCTTCGTATTCTTCTCCTCTCCGAACTGCTGCTCTTTTCGCCTCTGCCTTGGCCTGCTCTGTCTTCTCCCTGATCGTGCCAAGACCTGCTCCTTGCGGTCGCTGTTTGACCTCGATGGGATTGATGATACCTTCGCCGTGCTTTCCCAACCCTTGGCCTGCTTGGTGCCCCATTTTCTGCATCATGCGCTCGGCGAAGGACATCTTTTTCGGCGGCCCTCCTGCTTCAGAGTCGGCCTTGCGCTTTTGCGCAAGACCATTCATTGTGGAAGCCATAGCGGATGACCGCTAGAGGGCGCGAGACGGTGGTCGAAGAGGACGAGGTTTTTTCTAAAATGTTGCACAAGCGGATAATGCCGAAGTTATGCGTTTTGGCGGCGGTGGCGGTCGTGTTCCCCGGTATCATGCGAGAGCCTATCACGGTATCACCCTATTTTGGGCGATCACCACAGATGCGTCCGCGAGACCCTGATTAGCGCCAATTTTCTGGATTTGGGTTTGCCGTATCCCCAGCACGCGACTCCTTTGGGCTTATCTCGCCCTCTTCCCTCTCCTTTGCCTCGCTCCTATCCTCTCCCTCTTTTCGTGCAGCAATGGACGGCAGTCCGCTCTCCTCTCCGTCCCCCATGGATCGTCATCCTTCTTCCGAGAGCGTTGCCCTACGACACCCGACGCCCGACCTTCAATCGCTGCAAGGGGCGTACATGGGGAATGTGGTGAGATTGGAGCATGAGGCCGAGCGATTGAGCTCTGGCGGTTCGGACCTTGCTGAAAACATACGCAAATTGAAGGCCGAGCAGAAATTATCAGAAAGCCGACGGGCATCATTACGATCCACTCCTACTCCTGCAGAAGAGAACAAGCCTTTTGCGCTCAATCGGTCGCGTAATACCTCGACAAGCTCCTACTCGAACTCGATTGTGGATGTCAATAGCGCTGCAAGGTGGGGTGGATATGTATGTGCATCTGTTTTTGACCCTAAATTACTTGGAACGTCACTAATAGATATATAGTCTCCTGGCGGATATGTTTCCTCCCCGGTCGGTTCGACAAGATCAGGATCATGGTCCCACCGTTCGACTCAAATGGCACGATCAACCTCTCATACATCCCGCTTGACACAGTTACCGGAGCCCGAACAAGAAGGACGTCCTCTTGATTCCCCATTGATTGGATCTAGTCCAGTGCCGACCATTGCCCCTCCACAACCGTCAGCCCGTCGCTCCTTCTCGAGAGAATATGAAAACATTGCACAGGAGATACGGGACCATCTCCACTCCATTTCTCCTGAGCATGACGAAGATGTCGAGCCGGAAGACCAAGATCCAACGGAACGCTACGAAGACTTGGCCGAGGAATTTCGCAACCAGCTAGAATTCTTCTCAGGTGCACATGACGAACAGGCTTATGAGCCTGATGACGATAATATCTCCAAAGATGTGCAGAAAACAATGGAAGAGGTACCCTCTGAACATGACGAGGATGTAGAGCCGGAAGACCAAGATCCAACAGAACGCTACGAAGACATGGCCGAGGAAATTCGTAATCAACTAAATTTCATCTCGGCCGAACACGATGAGCAAGACGATAAGCCTGACGATGAAGACTTCTCCAAGGATACGCATGACACGATGGAAATAGCATCCTCTAAGCATGAAGAAATAAATAGTGAACCAAATCCAGAGCTCGTCTTACACGAGGTCCAAGACATACCACCTCATGGCCTCGAAGAGGGCCATGATCTTGCCGAGGAACATTTCGACAATCACGATAGGGCACTCACCCCACCTGACAGACCTGCTACTGCCGCATCGACCGACACATATCAGCAAGCCAGGATGCTGTTCCAGGACTTTGACGGCGTTCACTATGCCCCCAGCATTAGGGCCAGAGATGAAGATATAGAGGATGATGATGTACCCTCGTTAAGAAACCATCCACTCGTACGAGATCTGGGCCGACCACAATCATATGTTGAACCTCCTCCAGGGGATGGTATGGTATTCTATCCAGCACCGGTACCAAGGACTCTGAATCTACCAAGACGTTTGTCTCAGCTCCCAGCTGCGGCTTTACAAGCCAAACGGCGAAGTCAGGTAGTTGGTACACTGCCAGCGGATGTTCGAAAGTCCGCTGCATGGCTACCTCGTCCTGAATCTGAAGGTGACAGCACCTCAGATCGTCCGCCTTCGCAAGACACAAATCCTCGCTATAGTAGCAGTTCCAAAGTAGACTTGGCTGGCCTACCTCCCCAACTCAGAGCCAGTGCTTATTTTGATCATCCATCTGTGTCTCAGGATGTCGAAGTCAAGGGCGAATCTGCCGTAGCTACTCTTGACAGCATTCTCGAAGCCTCAGCAACTGCTCCAGTCGGAGCATTCACGAATCATCCGATTTCAGGCGCCTCAGGCCAGGAAGTTTTCGGCAGGGAAGGTGCAAGAAGGAGTACCACTTCAATCATAGAAAAGATCTCTCCAGAGAAAAAGAAAAGCCGCAGCACGTTAGATCTTCTCTTGGGTAGGAGGAAGTCTTCTGGCGATCCAAAACAGATAATGCAAAAACAAAACGGCAGCAAACTCAGCCTTGGAACCCAGCTGAATGAAATGGGAACCAATGAAGGTCAAGAAGGGGAAGAGGGCGCACATGACGAAGAAGATGATGATGAAGAAGAAGAGGAACAATTCTTTGGACCGCCCTCTACACTTCTTGCTGAACTTCAGCTCAGGAAGCATCAACAGAAGCAACGGAACCGAACGGCGGCCACCGCGTTTCCTAATGGCATGCATTCTACCCTTCTTGAACTCGACGCCGTTGCGCAAGTTGAGAAGAGGCGACGTATGGCTCAACGTCCTTTCTTAGCCTGGGAAGACTCAGAAGCTAGAGCTGCAGAAAACGCAGAAGCCGATGATGACGACGTCCCTCTCGGAATGCTGTTCCCTGGCCGCGATGGCCTCGTTAACAAGGGCAAAGGTCAGTCTGATTGGGATAGACCTCTGGGTCTAATCGAACAACGTGAACTCGAGGAGAGCGAACCACTCAGTCGTCGGCGAAATCGGCTACGGGGCGTCTCTCCTAACAAGCGAGACGCAAGCCCAGGCAAGCGTGCGACGGGTATGCCTATGAAGGAGGAAGCATCGCCCGTCCAGCCACCTGAACCCCAGGACGCCGAGGATGAAGACGAGCCCCTGGCCCAGCGTCTCCGCCGCCTCAAGAACCGCGAATCGCTCAACGCCGCCATCGGAGAAATCGCTCAGCGCCCTCTAAGCACCGACTTCGCCAGCGAAATCATGAGCCAATTCGGCGGCTTGGAAGACAACAACGCCAACCAGAAAGACAATCCCAGACCCGGCCCCGAAGAAGAAGAAACCCTCGGCCAACGCCGCAAGCGCCTCCAAGCCGAAGCCCTCGCCGCCGCCGCCGCCACGATCGGGCCCTCCTCCGCGCCCCAAAGCCGCAACATCAGCGGCACCAGCGCTCCCCTCGCTCCCAACGCTTCATCCCGCCCCTCCCTCAAACCAACCCGCAGCCTCGCCGACCTGCTCTCCGCCAACCCGCTCAACAAGTCCCGCCAGTCCTCCGCCGAACTGACCAAGGCTGCTGGTGCTGCTGCTACGCCGCCCGCGGGCTCCCTCCTGCACAAGAGCGAGCACCGCACCGAGCGTCGCAAGACCAAGATGATGGAGCAGAACCGCAAGGGTATGGCGGACGGGTTGGATGCGCCGCTGGTTGTGGTCCCGCAGCAGCAGGAGCCGTCGTATGCGCCGACGGCGCAGGGGTTTGCGGGGGGGTTGTATAATAATGGGGCGGGTGGGGCGGTGTCGACGCCGGGGTTTGGGTATGGTGTTGGGGGGGTGCAGTCGCCGCTTGGGGGTGGAGGTGGTGGGATGGGAGGAGGAGCTGGAGGAGGAGGAGGGGGTATGGGCGGTATGGGCGGTATGGGTGGTATGGGTGGTATGGGTGGTATGGGTGGTATGGGTGGTATGGGTGGTATGAGCGGAATGGGAGTGGTGAATGCTGGTACGCCGATGACTATGGGTGTGCCGGGCGTGGCGGCGACGCCGATGCCAATGAACATGGGGGTGCCGATGGGATACCAGCAGCCGGGTATGAATGGGTACGGGTACTTCAACAACATGGCGGCGCAGAATCATCCGCTGGGTTACAGCACCTTCCAGCAGCCGGTTGGAGGGATGGGTGGTATGGGCATGAGCATGGGGATGAGTGCCGGTCTTGGAATGCCGGGCCTCGGCCTCAATCAGTATGGCTATGGCCAGAATAATCCGATGGCGGTCGGGCCTGGTACAGATCTGGGGGGCATGAATCAGAAGCAGCGCGATATGATTGATCGGTGGCGACAGAGCATTGCTTAGGTGTACGAACGAGTTGTCAGCGCCCGGTTCAGTTGGACATTCTTTGTTTTGGTCAGAGCTAGAAGACTGTTATCGTCCGTCTTCTCTTTTTTCACAGAAAGAGCTTGGCATGGGGTGTATCATAGCTATGGGACTTTTACCCGAACGAGTTGTCTGAGCCTCTGAGAGGTCGGAGTTTCTAACGAGTGTCGCATATCAGGATGTGCGGAGGTTCAATATGTCTGAACACAACACTATTTGGGGCAATGGTGGGATCAAAATATCGGAGCTGTATTCCTAATTCTACATAGGATCCTAGAATTAAATCTACATACTTATAATTATTTATTCCGCAACCCACACCGCCGCCATCCCCATCCCCGTCCCCACACACATACTCGTCACCCCAACCTTCTTCCCCGTCCTCTGCAACTCCGTCAACAGCGTGCTCACCTGCCGCGCCCCCGTACAGCCCAGCGGATGCCCAAACGCAATCGCCCCACCCTTCGGATTCACCTTCTCCGCCGGCAAGCCCAGCTCCTGCACGCACCACACGCACTGGCTCGCAAACGCCTCGTTGATTTCAAAAATATCCACCTCGTCCTTACCAATCCCCGCCTTCTCCAGCGCCACAGGGATCGCCTTCCACGGCCCGATCCCCATCAGCAACGGCTTGACCCCGACCACGGACGCCGCCACGAACTTCCCCACGATCCGCTGCCCCAGCTGCTCCGCCGTCCCGCGCCGCATCAGCAGCACCGCCGCCGCCCCGTCCGAGATCTGGCTCGCGTTCCCCGCATGAATACTGCCCTGGCCGTCGTCACCCGGAAACGCCGGCGGGATCTTGCCGAGGCTCTCCGGCGTGATTCCCTCGCGGACGCCGTCGTCGCGGGCGACGGTGATGGTCTTTTGCTCGTCGGTTTTCGGGTCGGTCCATGTGACGGTCAGGGGCGCGATCTCGGCGTCGAAGAGGCCCTGCTTTTGGGCCGCGACGGCTTTGTTGTAGGAAGAGGCGGCGAAGGCGTCTTGGGTGGGGCGGGTGATGGTGCGGTCGCGCGCCATTTGTTCGGAGAGGTGGCCCATGGGGACTTTGCAGTTGGCGGATTCGGGGTGGGATTCGAGGAGTGAGGAGAATTCGGTGACGGCTTGGGGGCTGGGAGGTCGGGGTTAGTAGATGAGTACTACCGCGAAGACTGAGAAGGATGGGTGTTGGGTAAAGAGCGTGGTGGGAGCAATTGTTGTAGACATACCCATATTGCGAAGTCATGCTCTCGACACCAGCGCCGATGCCGACGTCGATCATGCCGGACTTGATCGCATTGGCCACATCCACACAGGCTTGCAGTCCACTAGAACATTGTCGGTTGAGGCTTTTGACTGCCGTCGACTCTGGAAATCCTGCCGCCAACGCTGCTGCCCGGAACTCAGTCGCCCCACCACCTGGAGGGAGCACGCTTCCGACAGCGATATCTTCGACTTTTGCAGGATCGATACCCGAGCGGGAGATGAGAGAGGTGAAGGCGCCATGGAGAAGGTCGGCAGCGGCGGTGTCTTTGAAACCGCCCTTGCCTCCCTTGGTGATGGCGGTTCGGAGGGCGCAGGTGACGACTATCTGTCAGCAAGAGAGAACATTAGAGCTTGGGACGTAGACGCATTGAGCAGGGAGTCGAGTGTTTACATCATCCGGGCTCTTTGCGAGAATTGATTCTCTCCCCCGCGGTATATCTGCCTCTGATGACTGGAGATGAGACGTGACCTGCGAGAGGCGTTGGTTTGCTGGTTCGGGTATCAGTCAGTATTCGGTGCTTCTGGAGACGGAGTCCATTACCTGTAGAGACCATTATGATGAGAAATGCAAGGGAGAAGCAAGAAAGAGAATTACACCAAGGCCAGGCATGTGCAAAGGCCTATATACCGGCAATTCCTAGTTGTAATCCGTGGCTACAAACTCGACCCCACAAACCGAGGCAGACCGCTTTGGGTTTAGTGGACAATCAATGATCGTCCTTTTCACATGTCAGGATGAAAATACGTATAGAATATGCCACGTGAAGCGGCTGCATCCTGACGGACCATGTGATTTTTGAACGCAAGGTACGTTTGAGCTCGATAGGCCCGAGAGGCTTCGCGGGCGTCTACCTAGGTAGGGTCGACTACCTGATAGAATACATCATAACTCCATAGCGTTTTTGACCAGCCGGCCATCTTCCCTTTTCCGAGCGTGACCTTCAACGCCTTGCTTCTAATAGATAAAGTGTGTCCGCCCCGTTCGCAGTCCCAGCATCCTGCCTCATAAAAGTCACCGACGCTCCTGTGTCTCCCTTAGCCGTCGTTCCAAATCCGTCGCAACGCTGTCCCGCTGCACCTCTTCGTACCCCGGCGGCGGCTCCGACGGCGGCGTAAACGTTTGTTGTGACGGGGGTGTGGTCGTCGTCGTCGCCGTCGCCGTCGCCGCTGCATGCTCCGCAGGCTTCCGCGCCGCCGAGGACACGACCGCGACTCCACTATCTCTCTGCGGATGCGGTGCCGTCGACGAAGACGACGCCGGTCCGGCAGCAGCGCCATCCGTCGACTCCTCGTATCGTGGCAGCTGGTCGAGATGGACGGCATCCATGTTCACGCCGGACAGCGCATCGCCGCCTCGTCCCGCGCTACGCTCCGAGCCGTCGCCGAGCACTTGTCCGCTCTCGCGTGCGACCTCGACGGCTTGCTGGAGGCGCTCCTTGATCCGCTCGTAGCTGGTGTGGAAGTCGAAGGCGCCGCCGTCCTTGAACGTGATCTTGAGCTCGATGGCCGGGTGTTGGGGTGGTATGCCGCCGCCGGAGACGGGTTGGAGAAGGCTGGTCCAGACATTGGGGCCGAACCAGGGCGCAGTGACGCGAGTGTCGTGGAGGTTGAGGATCGGGGCTGTGAAGGATTGGAATTGCGGAGTTGGCGAGGCTGGAAGATAGACTATCTGTGGTTCGTCCCGTGTTTAGCTATAGTATCCAGATCAGGCTTCAAGAGAACATAATCTGACTTACTCGACGATTCGTGAGGTAGATGCAGCCAGCACTGCTGTTTAAAGAGAATGGTTCTATCCCAGCTTGCTTGGCCAAGGATTGTAGGGACAACGACGTTCGTGGTGGAGAGGTATATAATGTCTGTTCACCGGGTAAAGGCGTGAAAGCGCCATCATCGGCGAGCATCACCCAACTGTCCCGCAGTGAGCGAAGTTTCTTTAGCATCGTATTGCGAGACGTAAAGATGGAAGCTCCTGCTAGGCAGCAGAGAACACAAAAGCCCAAACCAAGAGGAAGAACAGCGCAAGATACACAGGAAGAAAGACTTACTTTATAGACATGACGGAAGTTGCGGACCGAAAGGCCTCCCAAGCCACAGCAGTTCTGAAGTCTCAAACTGGCTGTTGTTGTCGTCTAGTGATGCCGGTATTTCGAGCAGGGAGGCGGCAACGTGGAAAGGCGGCGTCGAACTGCACTCGCTAAGGTATCGCTTACAAGCCACAAAAGACCGATTAGGCCAGCAGTAGCAAATAAAATAGTAGCTTGATCTGAACGCTAGGATCTGAAAGCCACGATCTGGGATCAGGCATGCAGGGGGTGATGGTGGGTTGAAATGTTGTTGCGGGGCAGATTCAAGTTAAACGCGGCAACTCGAAAAATCGGTCCTGATATTGGACGGCTTGCATCATTTATCTACACACTGATAATGGCAATCCATTAACCATGGATGTCTCTAGCTTCTCCCACCATCCTTTCTCTGAGATACAAGTTTTTAATTCCTGCCCCAGATCCATAATAGCTCCACAGAGTACCCTCAGCTCAGGTCAAATCCAGCGCCTGAATTGACCGCATAGAGTAATTTCTCCTTCAGCACCCGTTCGTCCTTGAATCTCGGTAGCTTCAAAAGATTCACACACGTACTTGTGCTCGGTAGCCTATCCTGATCATCCCCCGCGTCGCGGATGCTGAACCGTGGATTCAGACTCCCAAATCCCAACAAAGGCGCGCGCGGAGTACTTGTGACGAACTTGAGGACTGCGCGCCGGTCGCGGTCATCCAGATTCTCCATGACACGCCAGAAGAGCTGGACAGAAGGATGCTCCTGGCCGTCATACCCTACCACGTACACGCCACCGTACTGCGTATTCCGTCTCAAGTCCGCGATGTCGATAGATGACGCCGCGCCCCCGATCAGAGTCTGAAGTTCTATCTGATTGAACATGCTCAGCCAATGTGGTTGAATGATGCTGGCAAGCCCTCGAAGAAATGCATTCGTTTGAGCATATGGTTGAGCCTGCAATCGGTACCGAGCCATGTAGGATATGTATACAAGGCGATTCTCGTTGGTTACAGGTGTATCCGATCCGTTAGGTTTGAGATCACGAGTGATTGTTTTCGTCCGGCCATTACCAATAGATATGGTATCACTGACCGTGAAATTCAGGGAGAAGTCCTCGACGTTGCCGGGGTAGTTTTTCAGTTGGAGCTATTTGAAAATTAGCAAGAACGTCGAAAAATGCTACTGGTATCCGGGGGAAACATACCAAGCCTTGATAAAGTTCCTCATCAAGGTCTCTCAAATCGTTCAAGTTTGCCCGGTATCCCGATTCGTTTGGCGCCGACCCGGAGCCACCAGTTAGAGCCCACTTAAGAAGAAAGAACCCGGCAAAGCCAATGTCGACCAGGATGCCTTCATACAAGCATTTGCCAATGATACGGCCCAGGAACTCATAGCGTTGTAACAAGTCCGAGATTAGAGTCCGAGAGTCTGGATCATGGTCTCTTATTCCAGCTCCACGAAGCACATGCTTTTTCTCCTCGATTGCCGTAGGATTGGGGTAAAGCAGATGCTGGTCATTCTCAACAAATAAGTTGATCCCTTCTGAAGGAGCGAACGCCTGGTTTGAAACACTAGTCAAGAATTCTTTGGTAACGCCACCACCATCAATACCAGCTTCTACTGTATCGAATTGATCGACGAAAGTGATTTGGATTGGCTCCTTCAACCCTTGACCCAGAGAGTAAAATTGTGTATAGGCATCATCGAATTCATGGTTTCTTCGGATCTTTGCGTGATGCTTGCTCAGCTCGTTCCCGTCCAGATCATTGTGGTTGTTGTGCATCGCCATTCGCCATGTGTCCGGATCAGTATACCCATTTCTACGTTTAACCTGTAACAGCAAGCGTCAGCCCGGGCAACTTCGTAATACCATCATCGGACAATACATACCTGGTCGAGCCGAACAAATTCGCGAAAGATCTGGACTCGTATAGTAAAGGGTATGAAGAAGGGCATATTTTGCAAAATCTCTAATCGAGGTGCTACTGCCTGCATATATCTTTTGCGGGAGAGTGCGAGCTGGGATCGCTTTAATCTCTCTAAGTGACGAATTTGTTGAGTTCTTGCAGTTCCTATAAGAGAGGGTTGGCTGTACTCATCCTCACCCTCTTCTTCAAGCATATCCTCATCAATATCCTCATTGTCAAGCTGATTGCGGCTTTCTTCTTCAGTCACGACGGCAGGAATGAAGGCGCCCATGTCGAATTGTGATGTCATCAGCCAATGATCCTTGGGAAGGAATTGCCTACGGGAGTCACGTTCATAGATCATGCGAAGAAGTCCGGTTGTGAGGCCCTTGACGTAATCGAGTGTGATACCAGTAACACCAGCCACTGTTGGATGGGATTTTCTGGATTCTTCTTTGAGTGACTGCGGCAATGTTGAATTCGAAGAAGAATTGCCAAAGTAGCTGCTGATTTCGTTGGACTCCGTTCCGACCTCAGGTGGCTCGCTGAGTTCTGCTGCATGAAAGTATAAAGTGAAATCGAGGTTCTTTAGGAAGGTTGATAGCTCTTGGACTGCTGCCAACGGTAGAGCGTTCTGCCTTGTCTTGGACGAACCCACTGGTTGGCGGGTTGATCCAATGTGACTTCCCGAAAAGAACTCTTCATCATCCATTACCTTGAGCATGAAGGTATATAATTCCATGAACGCAAAAACCAATCTCCACTCATCGTCAATTCGGGATTCTTGCTCCTCCAATCTTCGAGGGGGCTGCCATCGAGTTTTGTTCCGATTGTTGCGAGGTTTGAGCAGATCGAAAGCAGGTTTTGAATCACGAGTAATGGCCTGAAAACAGCCAGTACCCTGAACTGCTTCCCAGAAAAATTTGATGGCTGATTCATTGTCGCCTGCAAGGGTATTGGTCGAGCCCAGATATAGCCACATCCGGATCTCGTCGCCTCGACGAGGGAATAGACGCAAGAGAGTTAAGGCATACCCTGCAAAATTCCGAGCACCTTGATTGGGAGCCTGGTCAGTCACAGGAACTTGCTCCAGCCCATGCGGTTGTTTTGATTGGATGTGGGTGCTTCGTAATACGCCTCCAATGCTGTCTTGGTTGACGAGCGATACAAGTTGGGCCTGGATAAACTCATCGAAGACGTGTGGAGAAGCGACGTCAGAGTCGTCGGTAAAGGTTCGAGCCTCGACATCAATCTCGTCCGCCAAAGAAGACAGCAGCTTGGAGACCACGGCCACAAAGTCGTCATTTGATGAATATGCTTCGGGGTGAGCGAAATTATGGGCTTTGCGGTGAAAGAAGATGAAATTGGCCAGAAGTGCCAGACGTTCTCTGCTATTCAAAGTGGACTGGATGTCAGCATTTTGTGCTCGTTTCGAAGACCGTTGTTCATTGAGCAAATCTGCGGTAGCTCTTGCTAATAATCGGATGTTTATCTGATCAGCCAATTCTTCCATGGCATTTTGCACCTTCAGAAGATTATGAAGGTCCAACATAATGAGATATTGTGATGAAAAACCATTGTAAGCGCTCAATGTTTCGGAATGGATTTTTCGCAGCGGTGCTGTCAATATCCGAAGGAAAAGTGCCATCCGCCTTTCTAGCATTGGAGACTGCGTGAATCGCGCAAGAACGCGATAGTAGTTATCAGATTTGATCGCCGTTTGCTGCGGTATGAGCTCTGCAATGGTACCCAAAGCCTTAAGTAAAGAATCTAGTTCAGATAGAGCCTGTTCACCCACGAATGGATGACTTATTCTATAGTCGAGAGCTTGGAGGCAAAGATTCTCCAGTCTCAAATAAGCAAGAGGCCAAGGACCTGATGCAGCTAGTGCATCGTGATTTGAAAGTTGGCTCCTCGAACAGCAATGTAATAGTCTCTGCACATCGCCGCTATCTCGTGGATTGAAGAAATATGCAAGGAGTCGGAGTTGCATGAGAGTTTCCTCGGTAGAGCCGTAAGGTGTCGCAGACTTGTCCGTCTGTCTACCAGCATGAATCTGCTCATGGCTATCCCATTTTGCCCGCCATACGCTCTTGATATTGCTCCGGCTGTTGTGGCCCCGCCAAGTTCGCTGTAAGGTTTTTGCAGCATTCAGGCGTTCCCTTTCTCTTTGTCTCTGTATGCGGTCTTGTTGTGCATTTGCCAACGCAGGATTCAGCCCTGTACTCCCTCCGGGGTTTGCAAATGGGTTGGGGTTCCGTCCTGAGAGATTCACCTGACGCGGCCGCCGAGAAGTGCCTGTAAATGACTGAAACATCTTTCCTCAACTACAATATTGTGCGCGACATTCCAGCGTTGACCGAGGAGTCTTCGACTATTGTAATAGGAGTAGGATGGGGGCGGCGTGGGGCGTCGACGTGAGCTTCGCCAACAGTCACAGTCCAAATCGGTTGTGGAGACTCAATAGGACAATTTGGAAACGATTTTGACTATCACTAATCTGGTTTTGATTAGATTTTGTCCTAGAAAAGCCAGTCGAGGTCGAAGTGCTGATTGAACGTGGTGAAGCGAAGGTCGCCTTGAAGTCGCCTCAAGGCTGAAGGTAGGGAGTGAGGCTACGATCCTCAACGATGCTTACATTGATCAGTTTGAGAGCCACAGGAATCTACCTTAGCGTTGCGCACGCTGACATAGCCAAGTGCAGCCAAGGACAACCGCGGGCCGTCGTTGAGAGGCAAAGAAGCCGATGGAAGCCTTTTGCTCAGTCTGGAAATAAAACAACTTCGCGTACTCCGGGTGGCACAAAGTCCGCCGCGTTATCACATGCTTCGAGGACTGTGTACCTAAGTTAGATACCTCAACCTCTCTAGACTGGAATAGAAGGCCGTAGATGTATCATCTTACTCCGGTCGTCCCATTTTACTGGGCTTAGCCCGTCGCAATATTTCGCAAAATGCTCCTGCCTACTTGTGGCGACAAGATAAGCTGTACGCCTACCTCTATAGGGTTCGATTCCCTGCCTGGGAGTTTTTTTTGGCTTTGTTTGGTTCGGTGTACAAAAAATAGTGTTACTTTGGCTGATTTTTTAAGGTTGATTATTTTAAGAGCTACAGCTGTACACAATTGAAGGGCCATTAGGTATTTAGCATTGAAACCAGTGACAGACTCATTAGTAGATTATAACGCGTTGCTAATGATAGGGTGTCCACCAAGATCCTTTATTCATTCAAGCAAAATTTTGATTTTATACATTAGTATGCCTTGTTTTATACACCTTTTTCAACAACCAACAACGCTATAATGGCCAAACGTCCCTTATTACAGACGTCCATAAAGCTCAAATACCACGATAGATACCTTCAGTCTTTCAATCCATCCAGAAACGCCTGCATTTAAGTAATAAGGAAGGCTCTCAAGTGATACAATCACTTAATAGCACGCGTTTCCAGATGGATTGAAAGGCTGGGGGTATCTGTCGTTGCATTTGAGCTTTATGAACGTGTTGGCAGCATTGAAAGGGGACCCAATGAACGTGTGTGCATGAAGAAGAGGGATAAGTCTGCATAAAATAGTGAGGGAGAATGGACATCTAATATTATTTTTTGTACACCGAGAAAATAGTATTACGTGTCTATTCTCCTCCACCATGTCATCTAGACTTTTTTCTCTTTATTATGCACACACGTCCATTGGATCCCCTTTAAATGCTGCTAATCCCTAATATTTTCATTTTTGTTTAAGTACATAGAGAACTTTCGTAGACATCTTATCTTTAGTGACGCATTATAACTTATTGATAAATTTTTTATTGGTTTCAAAGTGCTAAGTAATAGCCCTTCAATTGAGTACAAAAACAGCTTTTAAATAATCAATCAGTCTCAAACCGTCAGCACCTACGTCGCCCATATTCTGTCTCTACCACACACCGACTATGACGGATAAATTATATTCCTTCTTTGACATAGATTTTTATTTAGTGTCTCTTCCAATAAGGCTCCTCTTGTTAAGTACGTAAGGTATTACATGGAGCAGAAAATTACCTTGAGCTTAAGGCCTATTTGACGTCATGTTTACCTCAGGTCCGAGAGCTCCACGGCTCCGTCCATTATCCCACCAAGACCAACGTCTCCAAATATCCCTTCACAATTTGCTCCACCAATTGAATCGAACACCATGTCAGCTACTCTCCTCCGAAACACAGGCCTCCGCTCCGCCTTGCGAGCTGTGCCATCCGCGACCTCGCGGCGAGCCGGCCTCGCAGGAGCAACCTCCACAAGAGGAAAAGCCACGCTCCCAGACCTACCATGTAAATATACTCTCCTCCATCCCCCCCACACAAATCCCCCCAATGTAAATATAAATACTCATCACGACTTGTTTCCTCGCACGCAGATGACTACGGCGCCCTCGAACCCGCCATCTCCGGCAAGATCATGGAGCTCCACCACAGCAAGCACCACCAGACGTACGTGAACTCGCTCAACGCGGCGCAGGAGCAACTAGCCGCCGCCACGAGCGCGCAGGACACGGCGTCCCAGATCGCGGTGCAGCCGCTCGTCAACTTCCACGGCGGCGGCCACGTCAACCACACCCTGTTCTGGGAGAATTTGGCGCCGACCCGGCAAGGGGGCGGCGAGCCGCCGAGCGGGGAGTTGGCAAGGGCGATTGATGGCGCGTATGGGAGTTTGGATGCGATGAAGGAGAAGTTTAATGCGGCGTTGGCGGGGATTCAGGGGAGCGGGTGGGCGTGGTTGGTGCAGGATACGCAGACGGGGAATGTGTTGATTAAGACTTATGCGGTGAGCTGGCCTTCTTGATCGCTATCTTCTCACAGAACAGAAAGAAGGGAAGTGATGAATGTGACGCTGACATAAATGTCGCAAAGAATCAAGATCCGGTCGTTGGCCAGTTCCGTCCGATTCTGGGTATTGATGCGTGGGAGCACGCTTACTAGTAAGTTACTCTAGCTTGGATATCGTACTGTTGACTAATTGATTTAGTCTCCAATACGAGAATCGCAAGGCCGAATACTTCAAAGCTATCTGGAACGTCATCAACTGGAAGGCGGCCGAGAAGCGCTTCAAGTAGGTGGAAATCCTTGAGGAAATCCTAGATTTAAGCTGAGGATCGTAGGACGCCGGGTTCAAGCGCGTAAGCAAGGTGACATATGGAGGAAGGTAGCAGGAGAAGCACAGTAACAAATTGACACTGGGCACTTGCGACAGTACATATTTACAACTGTAATAATACTAAAACGGCATGATCTCAAGAACACCAGTCAAGCTACGAGAATTTCACAAGACCTCAACCTCGTGCATGTTATATCGTATTGTACTATATCATTGACTTCCAAAAAAGTCCATCACATCATGACCCTTAGGTATATCTCCATCCCAGTAACCCATCACCCCAAATCCCAAACGCCATGAAATCCCAACGCCACCGCCCCCTCCCCAACCCCCCTCTCTCCCCTCAAAAAGCCCCAAACCAACCTAGGCACCCACGAGCTCCTCTCAATACCCACTCCCCCACATCTCCTCCTCAGGCACCACCTCATCCTCCCTCGTCGCCACCCTTCTCCCCTCCTCCCGCTTCCGCTCCTTGCGCTCCCGCTTATTCACCAGCCGCGGCGTCACCGGCGTCACCGGCGTAAACGGCATGTACGCACTATACGGCGTCGCCAACCCCGCACTCACCATCCCTCCTCCTGTCTTCGGGCCCGACCGCTTCATTGCATCAGCCCCACGCGTGACGAACGTCGTCTTGAGCGCGGGCGTCGTGGGGGACGTCGGCTGTACGGCTGGGTCGGTGCGGAAGGGGAGGGCGCCGAGGGATTTGGTGCTGGTGCTGGCTGCTGCGTTGGCATTGTTATTGTTGTTGGAGGAGGCAGGTGCAGGGGCGGCGTTGTAAGGGTGAGACGGGGCGCGTTGCGGAGCCGGGCGTGGCAGGGGCTGCGGCTTGTCGAGGCCTTCGTAGTCGAGCTCGGTGTGGGTCGTGGTTGCGGTGCCGGGCGTGGTCGCGGTGGGAGGGGTCGGGGGTGGAGGGCCCGGGTCGTAGTGTCGAGGGGTGAGCGGGGTGCGCTCGTCGTCGTCGCCGTCGGTTTTGGGGATCGGAGCCGAGATGCGCAGGTTGCGGAGGCCGCGGCTCTTCTTGCTGCTCGAGGAGCCGAGGGAGGAGGTGCGGCTTCGGTGTGGGTTTGGAGGGTAGGAGGTCCGACCTGTGGGGCTGATGGGTGTGGGAGGTTGGAGTTGAGCCTGGCCTGCGCGGACGGGACTTGAGGGACTGACGGGGCCGTCAGGGAGGGGACTGTCTGGTGGATAGATGGCCCGTATCGGACTGCGTGGACTCTGGGCACTGACAGGGCTTAATTGGGGTTGTCCTGCAAGCTTGGCTACGGCGGGGTTCGTGATAACATGGAGAGGCTGTCTGGGTCCGTTCGAGGCGTGTGTTCCCACCGGCTCTTCATTGACGTGCACACTGGAAGCCTTCTTGGCATCGTGCTCCATTACGGCGGCGTAAAGCCTTTCCATCTCTTGCTGCCGGGCCTGTACATCCTGTTCTATGACATTTCTATCAAACGAAGCTACGCTCTCAACACCTGGGCTTCCCAAGGTACTGCTCGTCCCGCTCTTTTCAGTCTTTCTGAATGTGAACTTTTTGGGGCTCCAAGCCCACGACCGCTTGCTCGAGGTCGGAGATATGGGCGAGATTTCGAGACCTCCGTTCGTGGGCTTGACCATTTCAACTGCAAGGGTTCCTCGAGAAGACTGGGCAGCACGGCGGAGTCGTCGTCCAAAGGTGAGGAGGGCAGAGCTCAGGAAGCAGATGGTAAAGAGGTATGCTCCGACGATGCCACAGATCTGGGCAGGCAGTAAATTCTTGTTGCGCGACGCATGCGCCGACAATGGGGGACCTTCAGCTGGAGGAGGCGCTGGGCCGTAGTCGAGGCCTGGCGAAGCGCCGACGGATCGAAAGACAAAAACGAGGAGCAGAGTCGTAGGAAGTGATCCTATGCCGGCCCGGAGCATTTTCAAGAGTTTCGCAATGAGAGGATCCGCGAAGACGGATGCACTCTGAGGGCACAGCAGGCTTCGGAGGAGAAGAGGCCATCCTCGGCGGAGAGGGGAGCATTGTGATATATGTCGAGGCGGTTTGGTGATGGGGTTGGAGTTGGGCAATGATTGGATGTGGCCTGGATTCTAGCCGCTGAGCTTCCTGTCGACTCCCGGCACGCCACCCTTCCATCCCGGTCCCTGACACCGGATTGGACAATCGTGTGCCCAGCCCGCATCCCACTGCATTGCCGTACCTGTCGGTCCTGTGATTCTGAAAAAGATCTATGCATTTATTTTGGCTAGACTACAAATTGTTTTGGCCTCGAAATGTAACTCAAATCCCGATAGAGGCTCAAAATGCTGGGTTCAGAGAGGAACTGTACAGACGGGCTGGCCATGTCAAGCCATTAATGCTTCTGCCACCCAACATGGACCCGAGTAAATCTAATTGATATGTGTCGAGTGTACCCCGTGGTATCGACCAGCTCTACTTGAGCTGTCGGAAAAGTTTGGGAGCGGCGCACTGGGATGCGCAATGAGCCAGGTGGAAGACTTGAAAAGTTAGTTGATCGGATTAGGGAGTAGCAGGAGCCTGGAGACGACTTACACTCCTCAACGCAGTCCTCCTTCGCCTTGCCTTGCTCATCGTGTTGCTGCGTAACTCGTTCTGCGCATTCGTCGTAGTGGTGCTTGAGTGGTGCGCACTCCTTCGTGCGTTCACAGTCTAGAGTCCATCAGCTACTGTAACTCTCAAGATTCTGGAGCTCTTGTCGAGGCCACAGAAATATCAAAGGAGAGAGGACGTGCACACCTTCCTGAAGCTTTGGCATAAGATCTTCGGGCTCCTCTTCTTCCTCTTCCTCCTCTTCCTCGTCTCCGCCCTCTTCTTCTTCGTCGCCCTTCTCTTCCTCCTCACCGCCCTCATCAGACTCATCAGCACCGCCTTTACCGGTGCCCGGCACAGGTCCGACCTGTCCAGACTTTTCGCCGCCAGCTCCTGGTTTATGGCCCGGTTCATCGCTCTCTCCTCCTGTTTTAGGGTATCCCTTGTTAGCTTCTTTCTCTCCAGGAGTTTCCTCGTCGGTACCGGATGCCGGCGACTTCGTGCTCGCGCCACCTCTCACGGTTGCCCCACCACGCTGCTGCGCAGTGTGCATTCCACCATATTCGCTAGTATTCTGGGAACTGTCGTTCAGGTTACCTGACGGCGGTTCGTCGGCATGGACAGGCTGCACCGCCAGGGAGGAATAAAGGTCGGAGAAGAAATCGGACAGCCCCATTGTGAAAACGGAGCTGCAATTGATGCTGTCAAGGCGATGTGGAAAGGAAGCTCCGAAGTTTGATGGGAAAGACGGCAGGCCGGTCCTCAGAGGTCCTGACTGGAAGTCCTGGCTTTTTTTCGGGGGACTAGCTTCTTCGAGCGACAGGGATGTTCCGGCTCCAAAAGCTCCAAGCTTCAACCTCAACCCTTGACGGTCAATTCGTGGGCACAACGCATCGAACTCGTAGCCTTCTTGCCGACTTTTCTGTGTAGGACTCAACGGAAGGTTTTGGAGCATGCAGGCTTGGTTAGCGGCAGAGGCACGACTAAGCAATCACGCGTCTTATTCAACATCGGGAGCATGGACGTTCCTGCGTTATCCATTGCGTCAGTATTGGTTTCTTACCATGTTCTATCTCAATTAGCTAGGCACGCAGGATTGCGCTTACTGGGTAATTTTCTATTCCTGAACGACGGGTGTTTTATAGAACTTGCTCTACCCACAAAGCAGATAGCAATTAATGGTGAAATCTTTTCGACCGCGTGCTCCCTCAAATGCAAGAGAATGAGAAGCTTGCCCAACTGCCCCATCATCATTCCTGGTATCTAATGCTAGCTACAAACAACGCCAGTAAATGCTCTCGACTTTCCTCTTGCAATCTAACAATCTGATAAGTTTCCGTTGCGCCTGCTCTTGAAAATCAAGTGTCGTATGCAAGCCCCCTCCCAGCAAAGATGCCGACCATCAAGACATGAATTAGAGTACACACACTACTGCTGCAAAAAGAGTGAATGCTTATGAATTGCTCGCAAGGAGAAAAAGCCGTAATTAACAAAATAGTAATCAAAAAGAACACGTCTCAGAATGAGAAAAATTACGCAAAATAGCTCTTCCACAACACCCCTTCGAGATCCTCTAGCTGCTCCGGCTCGAACGCCTGTCATAAGCAAACATTAGCATCCGAATTTGTTTTGCTATCCTTGGAAGCGTAGATCTGTAGGACTGCAGACTCACCTTAACATCAACATGCCACGTATCCTGCCTCGTCTTCTTAAAATCCGAAAGAATCGTCTTCACACTCTTCCCCACCATCCCCGGATCAGCCGAGGCCTTCGCCGCCAACGTCGCCAGCACCCCCGGCAACCACAACGGCGGCGGGCTCGTGTAGGGAAACGCCGCGATCAGGCTGCCCAGCCCGAGCACCGCCGCATGCCGCGTCAAGATCAGCCGATTCTGCTCTGGCGTCGGCGTCCCCGGATTCGTAGCCCGGCCCCCGCCCCTCGCTCCTAGTCGGCGGGCAGGCGGCAGCGGATTGTCCACGAGCATAGACGTGAAGGTGGTGGTGAGGTCGTCGACGACGGCGGCGCGGAAGGCGGCGGGCGAGCAGCGAATCATGCCGGATAAGGTCGCGCTGGCGCCGAGTCGGACCTCGAGCTGGACGTCGCCGAGCATGGCCGAGACGCAGGCGAAGAGGGCCTGCTGCTGGGCGCGCGACATGAGGAAGAGGCGGCGGAAGTAGACGACCTGGATGTTGATGAGGATGCGGAGGCGCTGGTGCCAGGAGGTGCTGCTGCGGCCGATGCGGATGAGGGCCTGGACGAACTGCTCGTCCTCGCCCGCGCGGTGGGGGATGTTGGGGAGGTGGCGGAAGACGTGGTAGGCGAGCGATTGGAGTTCCGGGTCCTCCTTGATGTCCATCATGTGCAGGAGTTGCTCCATGAAGACGTCGGGGAAGAATTTGACGAGCTGGGTGCACTCGTGCGACGCGAGGATCGTGTCGAGCCAGAGCAGCACCGTTTTGCTGCCGGACGTATATGAGGATGGGGTTTGCTGTCCCGGTGGGCGGGCTTGACGCCAGACTTCTAGTCTCTCGAAGACGTCTTTGATCCTCGTCGTGAACTCTTCTGATGGCTGGTAAGGTCTGATGCCTATCGATGAGGCCTTCTTCTGTGCCTGGACCAGGCTTGGAACATCAGGGAAAGACTCATGATATCTGGTACGACTGATGGTAGCTAGAGTCGTGCCCATGGCTTCCCGAACACCTTTGTAGGGATGATCAAGATGTTGTAGAAAATTCTCGGTGATTGGCTTATCAAGCTGGAAATGCCAGCCAATTGTTAGAACACAGACTTGAAGCAGATGAATCTTTGAGCTTTCTTTGAAGGCTGCATTTGAACTCATGTCAAGCCTGAAGCCGGCTAGCCAGTCCAAAAGAGGCCAATTCCGCCGAGGATCTCTGCCATTGAAGACGACGTGGACGAAGGAACTCCAATAGGACTCATTCTCCGGAGTAAGCCCATCTTGAAACACCGAATGAACAATGTCAAACACAAACTCCCACACCACCGTTCGCAGCTCGACTTTCAGATCCGTCGCGACAGACAGCAAAGCTGCCATAATCTCTGCCGTAGCTCGATGTTGGTGTTTGTCGCTACCGTCACCGTACACTGCTCGAACGAGGTCCTTCATATCTTCCCAGTTGGCAGGACACAGTCCCTCAAAAACAAGGTCAAAAGCATATGAGAGGATTACTGTGCTAGTGATTCTGAATCTGTCCGCACCTTGATCTCGTGGCTCTTGTTTCATGAATCCAAAATAGGTCGAGAACCAATGTCTGTCCATCATGTTGCCAATGTGACTTCGTACATCCATTTCAACGTCATCGTACTCGAGCGGAGTTGACTCTGTTTCGTATGCTTTGAAGGTCTTGCCCCAGACGAGCCAGCCAGGATAATCGTGGTCCACGTAGTATTCAGCTTCAGGCTGTGCAAAGCCCGCCAAGAATTTCTTCGTCCAATCTGGGTCATCCTGAGGGGTCGTAATCTGAAGCCTGTCCGGAGAATGGTCGTTGTCGAGTAAGTAGTCCTTATAATCGTGCTTCACACATGCCCTGCTTTGAATAAGTGCAAATGTAGCAGCCAAAGAGTTGGCATACAACGCGCGAAGATTTGGATGCGGGTCTATTGTGCCCATCGTCACTAGATCGAGCATGCCTTTGGTAGATATGTGGTCGAATCGAACATCGAGCGTAATAGCGATTCCAGCCGTACGGGCTGCCTTCTTCCAGTGGGAGTTACGCGTAACCTCGAGGAGCTCATTCGCCAACTCCGCCTTCTTTTCCTCAGCTATCTTCCGCTTTCGCTTAACCTTGTCACGTCTAGCGCTGATCACAGTCTCTGCACTCTCTTCCCATGAGCTCTCCGAGCGTCCATCGAGATTGACAAAAAATGGTAAAAGTTGGTCGACGATATCCTGGTCAAGGATGACCATACGTTCCACCGGTCTACTCATGTCCACAATCTGGAATGTGGCATTTTGCGCGAGCTTCTGAATCGACGGCTTGTCGGCTCCCGTCACTTCGATGAAAGTTTTAATAAGTGACGGGGTAAACTTCCAGTTACGAGCGATTGTTTTGGCCAGGCTCCCGAAGAGCAGAGAGAAGAGAGCGGCCTTAATGCGTGGAAAGTCTGTTTCTTTAACGGCCTTCTCAAAGGCTTCAAGTAGATATGGGATGACGAGGGTCCTGGCGCCAATGACAGATTTGACTGCTGCCTCGCTGGCACTTTGGGCAGTCCGACGAACCTCGGTGTAGATTGACATGGAAGACTGCGCCAGGTCGAGTAACAACACTTTATCCAGGTCAGTCGTTTTGCGAGGGGAATTATTGTACCGCAGTCGTTGCAAATGGTAAACTCCGGCTCGACGAACAAGAAGAGGCCGGGGGTATTCCTTCCTGGCTCCGCTGAATTTGTAGGGATGTACATCTGCATCGAGAAGACGGTTTACTCTATCCAGAACATGGGCTGACCGTTCTATGCCAACATCGATAAACCACGACCGGTACGTAATATATAAAGCGTTGAAGCATTGAACATCGTCTTCTTGTCTCTTTGACAGAAATTCGTGGACTCGGTGAAGGACTTCACCAGCGGCGATGCGTGTCTTGTGTAGCTGTTCGTGCCCGTTCGCATTGTACTTTGAGTCCGGGCTCTGTAGGGGATAACCAGCATTATACGTAAACGTATGCCATAGCTGCTCCTCATATATCCCGTCATCGTTCTTGGTTGAGTCAAGCTCACTATCTTGAGATTTGGATCCCACCTTCGGCGAAATGCTCGAATGTCGAACATCAAACAGCACTGAAATGCCAGAGAGGATAAGTCGGAGCAAGGTCAAATTCCGGGAAACCTCATCTGACCAATCTTTCCCTGTACCATCACGCTTGATAGGCGGGTTATCACCGGTCAAGGCTGTCAGAGCATCAATAGCATGTTGCGCTTGTGATTCAAACAATTCATATGCAAATGTGAGTTCTGCTGGTGAGGGGACGTGCCATTGGATGTTCAGTGACTTTGGATCCGTTTGCTTTCCCCAGTCCTTCGGCGTTAGCCCTCGTTCAAGCTCGTGCTTTTCGTACAAGGCATAATCCACTGTATAAATGCCAGTAAGGTTAAGGAGGAGATGGTGGATGAAATTTGAGACGTGAACGGTGGGAATGCCTTTACAGCGCTCCTGCATGTAACCTGCAATATCTAAGAGTTCATCCTTGTAATCCAACACTGCGTCGCCAATGTGGACGACGCACATGCTGAGTAGGCTGATATCCCAGACCAATGCTCGATCTCTCGGAAGGACTTCAGACCCTGTTGTTCTGGAAGATCCAGCGCCATTGTCTTCTATTTCGGTGCGGATACCGGTAATCAAGTCCGGCAACAGTCGCGCCAACGCCTTTTTGGGGTTGATCTTTACGACAGCATTGCAGATGAAGGCGACAGCATCTCTGGCTTGATTGATGACATGATTCAAGACAAAGGTTGCGATTTTATTGAGAGCCGTGTCGTACAGCTCCGGCGAAAGTGCAGCAAGAAGTGGAGTGAAAGTCGCTGGCAAAGTGTTGACGACATTTTCTTCAGGAGACCCACTGCGAACTCTTGAGGCGTCCGGAAGATTATCCAGGAGTGTAAAGACCCGTCCGAGGAAAGAAATGATGAATTCATTGAAGCCTGCAGTTGAAGACGCCAGTATCATCTCTTCTTCCTTATCTGTCAGCTCTTTCTCGTAATCGATCTCAACACCTGTGCCCTCTCTCTCGAATCGATCGACTTGTTCAGTGATCCACTGTACTGCAAGAGCAGTGCCGGCTGATTCGTCGCCGGCATCGCTGCCTTCTGTCTCCATCTTTTCCTCGCCATTAACATCAGCACTACCGTTTGTCAAGTTGCTTTTGTTTTCCTTGGTCAGATTGTGAAGTGGTATGTTATAGCATACCGCCTGTATGAATGAGAGCGTATTCAGTGTCTTATCCAGGTCGTTGGCATCGATGCCAGGGAGTGCTAGACCCAGCAAGGTTGTTATATGACATCTGAACCCTTTTGTTCTTGCCATCATTTTCGAGAGCATTTGAAGTGATCGAATAGACGAGATGGTGCGGTGGACTTCAACAAGGCCTTGCATCGCAGGATAGATGCGCTGTAACGCACCCGGCAGGATGAGCTTCGGTTCAAGATATGCCAGACTCTGGAGGGTAGATAACGAAAATGTCATTGCTGTCCCGCTCTTTGCAAAAATACCCATAAAGATGACGTCGCGTAAACAAAGCACGAAGCGCTTTTTTATGGCATCATTTAGGCGCCTCTCAGGTGGAACCTCCATTTCCCCATTACGTTCTCGGTTCCATCTCATGACGAAGAAATCAGCCAAATAAAACGTTAACTGAGAGAGTGTCTTTGTCCACGATCCTGAATTTGACGGATGGAAGAATGTTTCGACAGCCTGTAGAAGGCCTTCCAGTTTAGTTAATATCGACTCCGACTCTTCTAGACATGCAGGCGACAAAGACATGACGATCCATCGAGCAATAGAATGCGCGGTCGGATGCTTTCGCTGATCCCGTTCAAGATAGAGAGCACTACCAGCAGTCACGTCGACGGTCGTACTATACGGAGAAGTTGACTGCCCGACAGGAATTTCAAGTAACCTCAATATCGCGGTAAAGACTAGTTCAGACTGTTCGGCGGTATAAATACCGTACTCGGACCAAGGTATGTGCTGGGCCGGTAGCGAATCTCGGGCAAAACGAGAGAGATTGTCAATGAAATGGACGTCGAAGACTCTTGAGCGATTAACCAGGGACCATATGTGGAACATTGTAGGTAAAAATTGTTGCGGTTGAAGCGTTGGATCATCAAGAGGACCGGGCATCGTGGGAAGGAGGAGGTTCAAAAGGCCAGCTACAATGTAAGCACCCTCGGGGAATGACGTGCTAAAAAAAGGCAGCATCTCTCCAAGCATAGCGTGAATCTCCCTCGGGTCAAAGTAGAGTTGGGCAAATGTACACATTTTCGTCAAGGTCCGCACATTACGCTTGACCATACCAGTGTTTTGCGTTGCAGACTCGTTCGGCATTACAAAAACCTTGAGTTCCTTGTACAAGGGTCGCCAATCGAGAGTAAGATCTTTAATCGGACGTAGGTAGTGCTTCCGCCTTCAGCATATTAGCAGCCGAGCCATAGATATGAGACGAGTCTCGTTTGACTCACTTCGTAAGGACCATAAACATGCTCGCAAATCGCTCAGAGACGGCAAAGTCGAGGCCAGGAGCCAGTGACAACTCATAATAGAGCTTGACCAGCCTGACCCTTTGAGTCCGTGTCAAGTCAAATTTGAGCGAAAGCCAGCCTCGGATCTCGCGAGTCCAATGTACAGCACCAGGCGAGAAGTCGCCGGCCGATACTGCAATGTATAACTCTTCTATACATTCCGCAAGATTCCGCCTCTTCACCTCTTCCGGTTCTGTAGGGTAGGGAAGGTATTTCTCGTAGGGGTAGGTCCGCGGACGTATTCGACCACGTTCCTCAGCATCCCAGCCATTCGCGGATCCGTTCACTTCGTGCCATTCGCCTCCAGGTGAGGTGGCTCTTGAGACGTCGTTCCCAGTTGTTGTATTTTCAAGGGCAGTCATAAGCTCCCTTACCCGTTCATGGGCCATCGGCGGAGGTCTTTGTGTTAAGGCGCCGAGGCGGAGAGAAAAGAGGCTCGAGGGGATGGAAAAGACTGGAAATGAAAAGGTTTTAGCTGTCAGTGCCCAAGCATGCCATGGGGAGCCGCTGGCAGCTTTGTTGGTGGGGGCAACTTACACCAGGTAAAAAGTAATACTAAATGAAATGCCTCACGCGACCCGGCCTCCGAGCCGAGATAGGCAGCTTCTGTGCGGCGCAGTCAATGGAAATACTCTACGCCGGTGGATCAGAAGCGCCGCGAAGGTAGGACAGATAAAGATCATAGGCGTACGTAATAGGTCGACCGTCCGAGGACGAAATGTGGCTGCAGGTGAAGGGTGAGTGGAGGGTCTTGGGTTGTCGCGTTGCTACACGACTTCTTTCGAGTGTCTGCTAAGTCCGCCTTCCCACACAATCAGTCAAGGTTGTTCCGGGACAAAGTCAGAGCTATCGAAGCTTCGTTCGTACTAACGTCCACATTGGTCAAGGTTTGCGATACGTACTTTTGTCTTGAGAACCACCTTCAAAAACAATCCGGACGCGCTTCCACCGCGTCGTCACAACAATCAGGCCCAGAGCGCCTTATCACTTACTTTGATCCTCGGTTCGCTGTTCACTTGAATCTATATTCGGTTTCTCAAAAGTCAAGTCTGGTTTCTCGTCGCTCGTTTTTGACCTACGAGACACTTAGGCAGGTGCGGGACACGCAACCGTTTCTCTGCCTGCAGGCAACTCGTTCGCCACGAATGCTGAGCAGAGGCTGAGCCTTGCTTGTGTCGACTTGGCTAGAAGCAGTCGGCTCCAATGTATTACGATATTGATGCTATATTGACCGATGCTCAGGTACCATTTTTCATCGAGAATTCTTGTTCTTTCTTCCATGAAGTTCTGCTTACGAATACAATCCAGAAAGTTCCCTGCCAGTTTGAGCTGGATGTGCCCGGACTGGGATACATTGATGGTAACACAGGCGGGGATGTAAGTCTGACCAGTCCAGCAGCACAGCGTGTACTCGGGTTTTTGACAGGCGCAACTAGTTGAAAAAGGGCACCAAGGTGGAACTGCCGCTATGGCTTGGTGAGATGCTTGCGGTTAGGTAAGGGATTGATTGGCACTCTCCTTGCTTCCTACCACGGTTTGACATGCTTTCGAAGTCAGCCTACGAGTACTGGCGCTCTGGTTACTCTCGATCTGCCTGCAGCACTCGCCCAGCGCGTCATGAACGCCTTAAAAGCAGACCCCAAGACCGTTGATCTTCGCGCCCAGGCCCCGCATTTTTATTCTCTGGCTGCGCGGATGCTGGAACTGTTCGAAGAAGAGGAAATGGTGGATATTCTGACAGAAGTGCGTGACTGTAGCCCGAACTCATCTGGTGGTTCCAGTAGACTCACCCATATTGCGTAGACGTTCAAAAAGAGATCTGCAGAGATAGCCGATCAAGCCCATAACCCCAGGGGAGCGCTCGGCGAGGGTGCTGAGTTCTTACGAGGATTAGATGAAATTGAAAGACAACGTAGGTGTCAGGACACGAAAGTTCTTTTAGCGTATTGCTGATCGACTGCGTTCCAAAGTTTTCAAATCTGCCCACGAAAGCGCCAAATCGACGAGAACTTGGATGGCTGACATGAAGAAACATTGAGCGCTTGAGCAAACCTTCCCTGCTCTATTTGGTGATTCGACTCGACATCGTCATCGGCTCGTGGTAACCGTCCAGAACAAGCTCGTACATTACCACACCAATTACCCCCTTCTGCAATTTAGAATGTCTGTATTCTTGTCCCAACTCCACGTTCATCGGCGATCCTTACAACATCTCCGCCAGTAATCACATCCATGAGGCCCAGTCCAACGCTCTTATATATCACATTCCCCTTTGACAGCCATTCAATCAAACCTCCATCTCCCTGGATATCCATGCCGTCTTTGGTCTTCCCCGACTCTCCCGCTTCGGCTTTCCTCCTCTCATTATCCCTCTTGAGCATTACCAACTCTCCTAACTCTACTACTTCCTCCGGCTTCAACCCGCCCTGAATGATCTCTCCGGCTTCTTTCAGACACGCCTCGACACTATCGACCAGGACCGCGCCGCTCGTCTGCGCATGCTTATGGAAATGGCGATGGTCGTGCTGCGGCGCGACAGCCTGCTTCAGAATATCCGGATGCAGCTCCAGCATATGCGGCTTATACGAACCTGAGTCACCAGTATCAGCAAAAGTGGCATCAGCAAACAGAGAGGCACTCGAGTGAAAGGAGGAGGTGGAGGAGGAGAAGGCGTGGGGCAACATACCAATCGCAGCAATATACCTCCCCTTACGCCTCCCCTCATGGCTCGTCAAAAACTCCGCCGGAAACAGCGGCGCCACCGACGGCGTCGTCAAGAAGATCGCCGACGCCTTGCGCACCTGCTCCTTAAGCAACCGATCATACTCATGGTGCGACGGCGTCAGCAACGAGAACTTCGCGCGATGCGGCACCGGCACCACGGGCGCCGACGAGGGTCCCTCAGCGTCGCCCTCGAACGGGTTGAAGAGGGCGCGGATCATGCGGCTGGCGCGCTCGAAGTCGCGGTTGATGATGTGGACGTGGTGGATGTCGTCCGGGCGCAGCAGGATGGCGAGCCGGATGTGCCAGTAGGCCTGCTTGCCCGCGCCGAAGACGGTGAGGTCGTGCACGGTGTGGCGTTTCTTGAAGATCATGACGGAGGCGAGGGCGGTGCGGAACGCGGTGAGTTCTTCGGCGTTGATGAGGGCGCGTGGGGTGCCGTCTTGGTCGAGGAGAGTCAGGGAGCCGCGGGGCGTGGTGCTTTGGGAGCTCGCCATGGAGGGGGGGACATCGACGGATGACGTTGGCGCCGAAACAGAAGAGTCCGTTGTTGAAGTTGTTTCTGATCTTGATGATATCGAAAGTCGCTCCAGCGTTGATAGAGGTGGAGTCTCTGATATCTTTCGTGAAGCATTTTGCGATGCCAGCGTGACTATCTTTACTCCGAGACCATCACTACTACTCGCTGGCATGAAAAGCGTCTAAGAATATCTGAGTGTCAAGATAATCAAAATTGCGTGCTGCAGAAACACGAGACATACAGTAGATCCATCTTTGCGTTGTAACGACGTCCGCATAGGTTGATACGATGAACAGCAGCCATTGTCTTCTGTAGCTGTTGAATAATAGTGCAGTCCATCTGCTAAAGACTGCTGAACATCATATAGATCTTCCTTATCCAACGAGTGAAGGATAGACCTAACGTCGTGATCCGCAAGGATTGTAAGTGGCATGGTTAGTACGTATCAGGTGGGGCAACTCAGGTACGATGCGCTCAATTGCAGAAATTGTGTAGTAGCTTTGGCTTGGCAAATAAATCTTTGGCCTGTAATCAGGGAACGGAGATTATGTAGCCTTGAGCGAAGTCGGCATGAGTAATGTAGCAGTGGCGTTCTCAACATCACAGCGCCACTCGATTATTCTCTTCTAAAGGCCGATATTAGCGGGAGGGACCAGCAGCACCTGAGAATTTAGGTAACGCTGCATCTTAGCGCTGACTCGAGCGCTGGGAGCCACTCTTTAGGCAATCTACTATCTTTAAAAACCTTCCATCGGATACTGTAATCGGATTTATGCAAAGATTTAAACCTTGTGAATTGCTGAAGAAGGATCATTTCAATATTGGTGAGAAGACTCTCGGACTGACTAATAGAGCTAGTGCATGGGCGAGAAGAGTGCGGAGATAACGCTCTATATCTTGATAGCAGCCTCCAGAGCCTTGCGCTTCTTCTCCTGCCGTGCGTTCGCCTTTGCACCCATGATACCGCCACCCCAGTGCCTCCTGCTCTCCTCGTACTTCTCCGTATATCCCTCTTTGACAGCCTGAACCAGCTTCGACAACTCTGACTTGTCTTCTGATCGGACTTCAGTTACAGCAAGTACAGCTGCGGTCTGTTTTCATCAGTGAGTGGATTCGGCAAATTTGAGCACTGAACAAACCTTCTGGTGAACGACAGTACCAAGCCTGGCTTTGCCCTTTACGATGGCATAGGGAACACCCATCTTCCTGCACAGAGCTGGGAGGAAGATGACGAGCTCGATTGGATCAACGTCGTGGGCAATCAATACCAAGGCAGTTTTCTTGTTTTCGATCAAGCCCACGACATGGTTAAGACCATACTTGACGGTATATGGCTTCTCGGAGACATCTTCCTTCTTCTTGCCCTCCGACACGGCCGTAGCCTCTTTGTGCAGTCGCTCCTTCTTTTCAGCCTTTGACTCTGGTCGATATTTGTTGAGGAGCTTGAACGTCTGGGCAGCTGTGTTACGGTCGAGGACGTTCGCGAACTGTGCTATCGCTGGAGGGACTTTGAGACGGAGGTTGAGGATCTTCTTCTGGCGCTGAAGGCGGACGTATTCGGGCCTATTTCATTTAGAAAGAGTGTCTCGATCATGTTACCATAGAACTCACCATTTGACCATACGCGAGAGGTTGCGTTTTGGTTGAATATCTTGTCCAATGCCAAAGTTCTTGGGGCGCCTTTCGATGAGTGGGTTCTGATGTTGTTAGTCCGACACACTCAGCCAGTAATGTAGGAGTAACTTACCTGAGGCTTCTTCTTCGAACTAGCAGCCCGACCCTGAGGGAAGGGGGCCGGCGCGGCTCTTCTACCCGATTTTGGAGGCTGTCATTGAGAAAGAAAACATCAGCGAATGTCCTTCACCGAAGATTTCTTGGTCTCTAAAGAGCTGTAGCCCATGTCTCCATAGGCTGCAGCTCAAGCCTGACTTTTACCAACGCGTTCCCGTCCATTTTCAGGGCGACACGGCGGTTCCTTGATGCGCAAAGCCACATTACGACAAACCATTTTCAGGGTTCGACGATGGCATCAAAATCGAACGAGAGAGTTGAATATCGGCTTACCATTGTAGCGACGTTAACGTCGTAAGTTGGTGTGGTGGGCAGATAATTAGAGTCGCAGTGGAAGTTGGGACCATCGGTGATGTGCGAGTTCTAAGCGAGGATTGAGGTCCCCATCCAATCAGAACCCGAGCGGTGAGAGATCCCATTCTCTGCCACCAAGTCTCCTTTCGATGTCTGCCAGGGTACCCTCCCATTTCTTTTAAGGGTGAATAAATTACATCCCAAGAAGCGTACAATGACTCAAATCAGCCAGAAAATAGTGCGGCATGCCTTTTGATAAACTGTTTAGAGTGCACACTTCAGCAACGCAGGAGTAGGTTAATCAATTATTGATCAGTGTTCATAAAGATGCCGTATTTACAGTCTTGACGCCGTTATGGCCAAAATATCCCTTTTTCACAATTCCAAGATCCTATATAATTTACAGTTCCAACCATCACTTACAAAGGAGCGCCGTCGGTGACATCCCCGTAGGGAACCGCAGGGTAATCGCCTAACGCACTGTCAGCTAAAAGGCGAATTGCATAATTCCTAATACCAGTAACTTACCAAAGCAGGCATACTCGTATTGGCTCAGGTCAAAAGAGCTCTCTTGGACTTCGAGAAAAGTGCCAACTTCACACCATCCGTCGTCTCGCGTGCCGCAAGCCGGGAATGATTTATACAATGGCAGCGTGCGCTGGTTGAGGATGAAATGAATGTACGTCGTCGGCGGGCCCTCGAGATAGACGCCCGAAGCATTAGAACGGTCAGCAGAAACAGGGGCAGGGGCTTCGATTAGTTCGATGTCAAGGCGGGCGCCGAACGGTTCCAAATGGGAGACAATCAGGTCGTGCGAGACCATGTGCGTAGCTGGGAGAAAAGGGGCGAATTGAGTGAAGCCAAATGCAGTAAGGATGCTCATGATATTGGTATCGTGAGAGAAGTCGAAATACAAGGACTGGTTTAGCGGAAACGTGCTAGGCTTGCTGTCCAGGGTTACGTTGACTTGGGCCGTCGGACTAGTGATCAGGTGGTGATTCAGACGAGCTAAAACCTCCTGAACGTAACCGATTCCCACTGCACGGCCAGTTGGAGACTGGAAAGCGTCGTTGCTAATTATTTCTGTTAGTCAGCAAGACGTGATAAACTTATGTCGTGGAGTATTACCCAGCGAAATTGATGTCCACACTGTACTCGTAGCCTTCCCATTCCTCGTAGGTGAAGAGATCGCAGAACTCGGAGTAGCCTAGGCCAACCGTCTCATATGCGCAAGTGGACTGCATATTGTACACGTCTGTAGTATTGAGATCAAGGCCAGGAGCAAGCGGCGCAAGACGAGCAGTTGCATTAGCCAAATAAATCTCTGCCCACTGGGTCAGAGCGGTGTTCCCGCTCTCTGATACGGCTGCATTGGAGTTGTTGCATTGGTCATAACTATGGTCGTCAGATCAAGCCTGTCTCCAGAGATTGGTAGAATGCCGGGTGCACATACCCTGCAAGAGAGTTGTTATAACCATTCCCTCCCTCAATGATCAGCTCAAGCGTAGCATTTTGAGTCCATTGCAACCCAAAAAAACCAGCAAGGAAGTATTCCGCAGATTTTGTCATACGGTCTTGCGTGGTGGACCGAGCAATGATCTTGCTGCCGTTGTTGGGGTACAGATGACCATACTGGTAGTAATGAAGGGTACCAGAGTCAAACAGCTCTTGCTTGCCGACAGGGACAAGGATTTCAGCACCCGGACCAAGAGTGTATTTCCAATCGTTAAGGAACGAAAGCTCGCCAGTGGCATTGAACTTTCCCGTAGCATTTTGCACCTTTGACCCAAATGTAGGGGTACCGCTGCCAGTCGTTGGATACCGAGAGCCATGGCGACTGAGCATGTTCAGCCAGGTGATATTAGCACCGGGAGGAAGCGCATATTCATCAACCCCGAAGCCAATCGGGTTCGGGAAATAATGTGAAAGCTGTCCATGGAGCTGGAAGATGTTGCCGCCAGGAGGAGTGTCGACGATTGGTACCTAGACCTAGTTCAGCGCTATATCTAAACAACACCTAGCTGAAAGATGTGATTAATGTATTATTCAAGACATCCATACCTGTGTCTCCAGGGGTGTATTAGGAATGTAGCTCGTTGAAGGAAATGGAGCAGGATTCGTCTCGGCAAGGAAAGGAGCCGGTCCAGTAGGAGTAGGTCCTATAGAGAAGCTACAATTACTCTCTGGGGTCTGTTTCTGAGTACTTTACACAACATACCAGCGAAGAGCTCTGGAGTGGTCTGGAAATATTGAGGGACAGAAGATGAGGCCTGTCGTCGGCCAACAGCCACGGATTGAACAGTGACTGCTGAAGCAAGCAAAACAAGGCTCTTGGCAAGCATCTTGACAGCACAATTCCGTCTTTCCAAGGCGCAATCGATCGCGAAGGGGCTCTACTTTATCACGGACGCGACAAGATGCGAGAGCTGCCTTGCTTGCAGGGGATAGACAGGAAGCATATTGTAGCTCAGGGAAGCTTCGCGCTTTTGACATGGCCAATGTGGGTCTGCCGTCATCTCTACCGTGCGCGTGGGACTAGGATTTGCTGTGGATCGATGTTTTTCCAGCTGCAAGAGGAAGCTCACAGGTACGCGAGCATTTTTGGCGGCGATTGTTGGGTGGAATACACGGAATAGCGTCATCGTGCGGAAGTCAGCCACCAAATTGAGCCGAATCCCAAGACTCCCAAACCCCCCTACCAACGTGCGAAGCTTGTCCCACGTGCTGCAAATGCCATTGCTTTTGACCTTTTTGTACCTGACTCTGCCCTTGTCGCATGTCGATAAACCGCTTTCTAATTGGACCAGTCACGGCCTTGAAGACTGCGCTAGCGGTTGGTGTACAAGCCTTCGACGTCGCGCGGTCAAAGACCTGAGATTTTAACACGAGTAACGATCATAGTCTCATCATCTATTTTGACCAATTAGTGCTATTGAGAAAAGATCTCTCAAGAATGTCTTCAAAAAATTGTTCACTGCCTCTCAGGCTCGGTAATTCCTGTCCGAAATCCTTACCCCTGCCAAAATTTCATCTCATAGAGCTTAAAGTCGTGAATATTCGCTCATTTGAAATGACAATTTTTAGAGACTAATCAATCGAGCCTATTGAAGTATCATAGAAGGTAAGATACCAAAAAATAATGTATTTGTTGAGATAATTGAGTCTATTGAGGTGGTAGTTGCTGCTGTGGAAAGGGTAAGAAAATCGGACAGAAATTACCGAGGCTGAGAGACTGCCTGTAAATTGAGATTTTGAAGTGAGAGCCAGTAGTAATAAGCTTATCCTGCTATGAATGGATGGGGGTATTCCTACAACGTTAGCGGATGCACCCAAACTCCGCGCTTACCATGAATTCTGAGTATTCTACCTCCATATACCTCCATACACTTCCAAAATGCACTACGACACCCTTTGTGCCCTATGTCGAGCCACTTGTCTTGCCCTTGCCTTTCTTTTTCTTCGCAGACCCAGACTTCTTAGCCTCTGGTAGACTGACGTCTCCCTCTGCAACCCCCTCTTCACCCCCTTCTTCCAATTCCTTCAGCTTGGCCTGTCCGCTTATGAAGAAGCTCATATCTCTATTTTGCTCTTCCAGATCCTGTTTCTTCACTTCAAGCTCTACGACCTTGCCATCCAAGTGCTTGATTCTTGTCATCAAGCTTTCATTGACCGTCTTTTCTTCCTTGAGTTGCGTTCCCATATCTCGCGACATCTTCTCGAAGCGTGCTGCCCGTTTTTCGACCCGCTCCAGCTGCTTGCCGAGATCAGAGGCTGTAGCCTGGGACTCGGCAAGGCTCGCTTGGACATCCGACAGCTGTCGCGTGGCGGAAGTTGCGGTTTCGACCGCCTTTTCGGCTGCCGTAGATGCCTTCGAGGCTTTGTCAACTGCCCGCTCTAGCTGCTCTTCAAAGTACCGCCGCTGGCTGTCGAGTTGAGAAGTCAAAAGGTAGGTGTACTCTGTAGACATGTTTTCGAACTTCTCTCGAGAGATGGAGTCGACGCCAATGGCAGTGTACGCCGAGTTTGGGTTCGAGGAGACGTTCATGGATGAGAGTGCAGCCGGAAGATCGACGAGCTTGCCATCCGACTTGTTCTGAATTAATCGATGTACGTAGCCATCACCGGCGTAATCCCAGACATGCTGAGTCGCCACGTCCATGGCATAGGAATGTGATGTTGCTTCGTAATGTGCAAAGGCATGGGCAGAATCATATCGACCGCAGCCCACATTGCCGCATATCAGACAGATCCATAAATTAGCCGTCGTCCCACAGACGCTACACTCGTTATCCGGAATCTCCCCGGGAAGAGGGTATCCGCGTAGCCCAGTCATTGCATCGTTCTGAGTATATCGACAGACTGGGCAGCCGCTCCCTCTCCATTTTTCCAGGCATGCACAGTGAAAGACATGCTGACATAGGATTGTGAGCAGCCCAGTCGTCTCGTCCATGCGCTCTAAGCAGACTGGGCATGTTGGTAGCTCAACTAGCGATTGTGTAGGGGGCGCAAACGGCTTTGTGGAAAGGGCAGATGAAGGATGTGCAGACGATTCAGTCGGTGATGGCGAATTTGCCGGGAGTGGTGCTGTAGGATGAGGTCTGGTAGCTGGTGTAAAGGGATCATTCGTCATATCTGGGAAGTTTGACGGATCTTGGTCCGTTTCTGGAGTCTGAAATTCGATCGACTTGACGAAAACGACATGGCAAGTCTCAGCCTGTGAAGTATTAGCACCTACACGATTGAAGTTGCTCAATTCTACTCACGTCCATGCTATTGAACAGCTTGCCATTGCATTCCTTTCGCCAGGTCTTAGCTTTTTGTGCCTCCCTGAACTTCATAAGTACCATGTATTTGTTACTCTTGCCCGTCCTGATCAAGCGGAAATGACTGACATCATTTCTTGTTTGTTCGCCCAAGAAGCCCAAAAGATCCGAAGGTGTCATGTATGATGGCACAGCCAAGATGCATAATGTCGTGCAGGCCTCTTCGTCAAATTGAGCAACGTCTGTAGGCTTGTCACCATGCTCGCTCTCCGAGCCAGTGCTCGAATCTTGATCATTGTAGAGTCCTGGCGTTTCCTGATCGTCACGGTAAAGATGGACAACACCCCATCCTACCTCCGTATTCTTCGGGTTGAGGGGCACATATGTCCCCTTTGTTGCAAGACCACCAGGAGGAGCCCTCGTAGCTGTGCCTTTCTCTATCGAATTTCCAGCTGTCTGGCTCTCTGCAACTTGCGCTCCCATATCAATACTCTCGATAGCGACCCTATCGTATCTCCAGTCCCTCGCTGCCTCTTTGTTCAGCTGCTCTACAACACTGGGGCCGCTTCCAGGGAAACTGTCAGTATTCCTTGGGTTGTCTGAAGCCCCTCTTCTAAGATCTTGGCGATGCGTCGCAGCTCCGTAAAGACCCGCTTGCTCTACGTTTCGGAAGTTCCCTTTGTAGGATTTCTGCCTTCGATGTGCTGTGGAGGTATGGGGTGGCAAGGATGTCGTGAAGATGTCGGTACCACGAGAAGGTAGGAAGATATCTGTTGTCTTGTCACGTTCTCCTCGTAAATCTCGGAATGCTGGGTATGAGAAGAGCTCGAGAGTCAGGTGGTAGAAGTACGATGGCATTTGTCGGCGTAAAAATTTATCGGGTGTAGTGAGGCTTGAAGGAAAGCATCTTTCAGTGGTGCAAGCGTTGCGCAACCGGGATGAGAGGTTCTAACTAGAAGGTTCGAGCTATGATAACGTGCTGATATATATTTGGCAAGTTATTGGTAAGATTGGAAGGCTCATGGTCCGCTGCCTTCTCTGTATCAAACAGATGCTGTTTGGCTGTCTACGCAACTACGCAACGTAACACCGCTTTATTGATTTTCGTGGGCACACTATTGAGTAAAGCTATGTCACAGTAATTCAAATCATTCATTGGGAATATCAATTCACTTCGACGGAGCTTTTGAAGCTTCGTTTTCTCATTGGTCTATGTACCTGAGCCATAAATGTGTTTCCACTCATGCCGCCGTGGCATTGTCATCATGCGCCATTCATCAAGACCACCTAGTCATCGCCAAATAACAAATGGTGAGGGAAGGGAAAAGGCATCTACTGTCCACCACGTAGACGGAGAACTAAATGTAGCGTGCTCTCCTTTTGGATGTTATAGTCGGAGAGAGTGCGGCCATCTTCTAACTGCTTTCCTGCGAAAATGAGACGCTGCTGGTCAGGTGGGATGCCCTCCTTGTCTTGAATCTTGCTCTTGACGTTGTCGATGGTATCAGAGCTCTCCACTTCCAAAGTGATGGTTTTGCCGGTGAGCGTCTTGACGAAAATTTGCATACCACCACGTAGACGAAGGACCAAATGTAGTGTGGATTCTTTCTGGATGTTGTAGTCGCTGAGCGTGCGGCCATCTTCAAGTTGCTTGCCGGCGAAAATGAGACGCTGTTGGTCTGGTGGGATACCCTCTTTGTCTTGAATCTTTGACTTCACGTTATCAATTGTGTCTGACGACTCAACTTCTAATGTGATTGTTTTGCCGGTCAACGTCTTTACGAAGATCTGCATACCACCACGAAGACGGAGGACAAGGTGGAGTGTTGATTCCTTCTGGATATTGTAGTCGGAAAGGGTTCGGCCGTCTTCAAGCTGTTTGCCGGCGAAGATCAAGCGCTGTTGGTCGGGTGGAATACCCTCTTTGTCCTGAATCTTTGATTTCACATTGTCGATGGTGTCTGAAGACTCCACCTCGAGGGTGATAGTCTTACCAGTGACTAAAAGCTGTCAGAATTCTGGACTCAACAAGGATGGACAGGTAAACTCACGAGTCTTGACAAAGATTTGCATACCACCACGGAGGCGGAGGACAAGGTGTAGAGTAGATTCCTTCTGGATGTTGTAATCAGACAAGGTCCGACCGTCCTCAAGCTGTTTTCCAGCAAAGATCAGGCGTTGCTGATCTGGAGGAATGCCTTCCTTGTCCTGAATCTTCGACTTCACATTGTCAATAGTATCAGAGGATTCAACCTCGAGTGTGATGGTTTTGCCGGTTACTACAGAATTGTTAGCAAGTGACGTAATGACAAGGGAACTTGGGCTGAGCAGGGCTACTTACGGGTCTTGACGAAGATTTGCATGATGAAGGTTTACGAAGAAGTAGATGACTTGGGTTTATGTTTGGTATGGTAAAATTGATGAAGGTGAAGTCGTTACCGAAGTGCAGAGGTTGATTGCTGGGTGTAGAGGAAGAGGCCGGTTACGGCAGTGGAGGCCCTTTTGTACTCTGTTGCAGGTGGCGGCTGTGGCTGGAGGGCTGTGACTAATGCATGCTCACCTGCAGGCAGCATCCGCGTGAGGGCCGGATATGGCTGGAGCCCCTCCAATCGAACTTGCTAGAAACTTGTAAGACTTTGACGAAGAAATCATTACACGCCGCGAAATATCTTATGATAATCTGTGACTATATGAATTGATGTGGACTCGTGTATTTCCAACCCAAACTTTGCTGGACCATCGTCACATGGGTTAGGTACCTCTGGAAAAACTATCTTCTCTTTCCTCATAGTGCAACGCCCGAAAATCGGCCGAAGATCTAGAAGTCTCTCTGATGCCATCGATGATTAGCTATTTCGAGAGTTCGGCCTCGCTTAACTATTTCCTACCTTTCTCCAATTCGCCTGCTTTGTACGAGTCGCCCATACGAAATTTGGAGCGATAGCATCTATTGTACAAATGCACCACTCGTTCACTGGCACGATGGTACATTTGCTGCACGTACCCGTGCCAGTGCCCGGCTGGACGAGCGTGGACAGTGTCAGATGTGTTGGCGGCATAATTGAGTAGATGAAGCCATAGATAAAAGCATACCGGAACAAAGGTTGAGCGGCGAATAGGGCCCGCGCGGCTGAGATATAAGACGACGGCATCTGCAATGATTCTGAACGCTTGGCCACAACGCCTGGCCTTCGGCTTGTCACATTAACACGGTATGGACACTGTCGACTCTACCAACCACGTTCCTTGGGTTAGGCACGAACTTAGCGTACCTGCAAAGATTGGGTGCGAAAAGCATCGGTGATAGTCATGGACGTGCCGCTAGAGGCTGCGATGTGTGCATTGGTTGGATTGTTCGACGGAGTGAATCTGCGGAGCAGGTATTAAGCTCAACATGAAGACATGTTGATCCCTCAAGACAAGCCCATGGAGAGTCACAGCCGACGGGCGACTACACCCATTTCAAGTTCGAATTTCAAAGCTGAGCAATCAGTCAGCTACTCCGGGCTGAGGCTGTACAAGTTTACGCGACTCCTGAGCAGTTCCAGAGTGGACCTTCGAGCGCTGCTGCCCGGTCTTGTTCGAGATCGTTTTACCAGGTCTTCCTAGGCCGCCGCGTGTGTCTCTGCGGAAGAATGTGATGAGCAGTGCCGGTGCCCAGGGTAGGAGCGTAGCTTGAGGTATCCGAAGTCGCACAAGCAACATGTTTCGCCAAGGAGCAGAAAAGGGGTAACGGTTTCGCCAAGAAGAGATGGGAAAGAACATACCGTTGAGAACCACTGTCGCTCCAAACATCTCATATCGGCCTTTGCGGCTCCGTAGTGGTATTGTGTCTCAAACGTTGCCACAACTTCCCGTTTCAGGCATTGCCACCTGAGACGACTCCGACCTGACCACTTCACAATCATTCCGTTTCCGAATTAATTTTCCGCCATAGAGCGCGATTTACCTAGTCATTCAACAATCTGCGTAGTTGCCTGTCGAACTTTTCCGACTTACGGCCAGCCATATCGTGTACACCATGTATAGGTTCTCGTTTTGAACCAGTGCCTAAAGCAGTCATGGCCTAGACCCTGTGACAAGGCGAAATTGCACAAGGATTGGTGTGAACGTGTACCACCTTCACGTACGGAGCATGCGAGTCATAAAGATTTCGAAAAGTCGCTACAGGGTCGCCGCAAAGCAGGAGACACTCGCGATAAGCAACGCCCAGAAATGTGGCATACCGACGCGGTTGAGGACTCACTGTCGTTGACATGCCCACAGACCATTACTAGGTACAAATTGATATCGATCCGAAGCGGGTCATTCTCCAATACAAATAGTGAGAGAGTTCTGAACCTGCGGGGGTGCGTCGACAGCGAACTCGTTCCCGAACGAACTGACGGAAGCACTGCTCACTTTGCCTCTAGGAGGCAGGAATAGGCGTGCTGCACAAACCTTAGTGGAGGCTCCTAGGTACATCCGACTGTACCTTCAAAACACTCCAAGTATCATCTACTTTGCCAGATGAGGTGGACCGATATCCGGGTCGGTAGTGAAGCGTAGTCCGAGCTTAGTTCGGTGGGCCCTCGCAATCTGAGAAGTATATAGGGCTCCGAAATTTCTTGGCATTGCCTTTTTTTTCACAAGCACCAGCATCTTCACAATCTTGAAATCGATTTCAGTCTTTCTTTCATTTGCAACTGAGCAGGCTCACTCTTTCGTTGATATCCTAATTTCCTGCTGTTGATTAGCTCAAACACCAACAAGCTAGCCTTGTCTTTTTTATTCATAAAAAGAATTTAATCTAATCAACCAAACTTTCTTCGGAACGCCAAGCCACCACCAGATCAAGATGTTTTCCAAGGTTGCCATCGTTGCACTTGCTCCCCTCGCCTACGCAGCCAACCACGCTGTTGCTGTTGGTCAGAATAATGAATTGACCTTCACTCCCCAATCAACTGTCGCCCAACCAGGTGACACCGTCACTTTCACCTATCTGACGAACAACCATACTGTTACCTTTGGCGATTTCAACAATGTTTGCCAACCCGGCAACCCTACTCAATTCAACTCGGGTTTTGTTCCAGCAAACCAAGGTACGAACGGCCAGCAGCCCAGCTTCACCATCAACGTCGCCAACACCGACCCGATTCCCGTCTACTGCGCTCAGGCCCAGCACTGTCAGGCCGGTATGGTCCACGTCATCAACCCCAGTACCAACGACGATGATGCCTCGTCGCTGGTACAGTTCCAGCGTGGGGCTTCCAAGGCCGAAACCAACACCCCGGCGAACCAGATCACAGGCGGTACCCTTGCCAACTTCGCGGGAGCATCTTCTTCCTCCAAGAGGTCAGAACGCCGCTCCATGGTCTTCGAAGCATAAGTGCTTTGATTAGGGGGGTCTCCAACCGTCCTTGGACTCAACTTTTGATAGGTGGAGGACGAGGGATGTTTATTCGAAAGGATGTACTAGATAATACTGTAAAATTACTGCTGTGAAGATATTGTTCGAGTTACAGTCATGTGTGTACGTTTTGGACTTCAGTGTTACTATTCTGTATGCAGAAATTCATGCCAAGAGCAACTTACTCGCTACATTATATCTTGTCGTTGCCCTTCGCTTGTATACTTCAAAACCCTGAATAATACTGTTCTCTGCAGGTGCTACTCCTCCCCTGTCATCTTGTAACGGAAAAGTCTCTTGCAGAACAGGCCCTTTCAATAGAGCAGAAGCACTGCAATTAAGGCTTGATTTATGTACTTCGGCCATCTTTAAATCTGCTCTGCCAAAAGAAATGCAAGTGTTAATGATAGAAATTATCTCCAGGATGATAAGTTATCAGGGGGATTCGACAAGTACTAGATTTTAGAGTTTTAAGAAACCAGGCTATTCAAATGTGGAAAAAGAATGACCAAGTCTAAGGAGCTGAGGTCGAATATTTCACACCCGAAAGGCGACTACACACCCATTTCCACTTCTGCTTCAAGACCTGATTGGTGTGAAGGCCATCATAAGCAGGGCCCAAGGAGCCCTGAGGAGCCCTGGAGGTCTGCTCTGCCGAGACAGGACAGGCCCTTCAAGTCCTAGAACTAGCACCAATACAATAAAGTACGAAAACGATACAACTTCGAACAGACCGGAATTTGCCGAGGAATCTGATCTTTACATTTCCAGCTCTCCTCCAACCCACCCGTGATGATAGAGGTAGACGCGACTATGATATCAAAAGCTCGCGAGACCCCCGCCACGCCCTCAGTCCAGGGCTACCGTGTGCACATCAAAGCTTTCACCACTCGTGTATATCGCAGGGCATCCATGAAGAGATAATTCGTCATCCATTTGTCTTCGAATATTCGAAACCTTGATGACATAAAATTTAGGAACAAGCAAAATAGCGTTCTCTTTTCCCGTCTTCCCAATATACTTGTATCGTAGAGTCACCTGGGTGTGATATAGGACGTCCCTCGAGTGTTGTGAGACTCTATCGATGTAACCGGGGCAACGCGACGTATATAAACAAACACGTCTTCCAAAATTCACGCGAATTTCGAAAGTGAGACGTTGAACGATGAAGTCGAAAAAATTCCCGATCGGGCAATTTTTCGCACGGTCATTGACTCTCCCCCCCCCCAAAAAAAAACAGTAGCAGATTTAGTCCGTTGCCGGTTATCCAGTACTGCATAGATGCTTCGCCAAAGGTCATCCTCCAATCACAGCGTAATATCATTATTTTCTCGGGAGTATCCGTAGAGGCTCTGGATTTTTTCTTCAAACCGGAAGTCGGTTCATCGCCGCAAACAGTGTCTCACTCGAGCGGCGGTCTGGCCCAATATTTCCCGGCATCATCCCTGCCTGCCGTTCTCTCCCTTGCCGCGTGACAATTTTGAGACACGCATGTTCCGTACCCACACCGTTCAGACCGCTATTTCACAAGCGAACATATTTTGACACAAAGCAGCTCGGAGAGGGCGTGAAAGAATCAACCTGATCAGGTTTGTAGAGTTAGACTATGTATAACACGTAGGTACAAAGTTAGAGTCGATAATATACCCTCTCGGCAACCGCTATGGGCCACCTCACTAGGAAGCAACGCGATCGCCGGTGCATCTTAGTTTTCAAATCTCTGAAAAGATCAAACCATTCAAGTCGTGAAACTCGTCTAGCTGGGGAAAGTTGACAACCGTACAAAGAAACATGATTGCAGGTATCTTCTAAATCCCACATAGCCGCCGTATTTGTCGTGAAGAAGCGTAAGATAGAAAGCGACAGCAATGATGAGGAACGCTACAGAACGTGTGTTAAAGCAAGTCGTGCGCTGACATGACGTCGTTTTGGCTTTTGACCCTTTTTGCTCTCCATCTCGTTATCGTGACAAAAGGCATGAGCGTATGCACGTAGCATCGTCCACGTGAGAGAGCAATGCAGGATGATGTTGAGAAAATTAGACACAACGTAGAGAACAAAAAGAAAAAAGAGATCGCAACAGCTTTGGACAAAGCCGGAACATGCGATAGACATTTGGTAAGAGGCCGTAATTGGTCTTCAGTACTCTTGGAAGAAAGCGTTTTGGAGTATAACGATAGCGTTAAATGGAACGTTTGAGAATTGACCGCAGGCTGTATCATCTAGTTGGCACGGATGACAAGCTTGGACAAGAATTTGTTGGACAAGCAGTCAAAGTCGTCGCGGTCAAACCTGGTCTCGGTTCTCGACTTGAGATAGTTTTCTGAGAGCCATGAGTTAGTTGAATTTCTGGTATCATGCGAGATCAATGTACTCACCATATTTGTTGACGTGACCACGAACTTCAGTCATGGCATCACATACGGCTGGGTTCGAGTTCAAGATCTGGTGATGCTTGCGAGAGTCCCATTCGCTGAAGGCAGGCACTCGCTGGCTAATGGCCTGGAACAGACCCACAATGACACCAACAGGAGTTGCTTCCATGTCATTGCAGAACTTCTCGACCATAGCATTGTCTGGCACACGATAGTGGCAGTCAAATTGCATCTCTTCCCAGACAGCAAGGAGGATTGCTGCTAGCATGAAGATGGTCGGCCAATTCTTGAGTTTCTCACCACTGTAAACACTGGAGTATAGGGTTGAGAGTTCTTCAAGAATATCCTTTTGAAGCTCTCGCCACATGTTGGCAAGCGCACACTTGACTTGGAAATTGATCATGACAGGAGCGACCGTCTTTCCATTGAATCGGGATTGATCGTCGTCAATCTTGCCCTTGTCGCACTCTTGCTCGGACAAGCCTTCGACCATGGTGAAGTGCATGGTTAGGTTGTAAGCAATGACCAACTTGAGAGCCTTGCGGATGACCGGCAATCTCTCGCGTAGATAGTACCGATAGGCAGTTTTGAGGATCTCCGTCAGGAACTTGGTACCCTCAAAGTAATCATCGATGAATGTCTCGAAGCCACCGTCAAGATGACAATCTATGTACTCAGAGAGCAGCGAGGCTGAGATGCCTTCCATTCCTGCAGTAAGCCTCGCCGTATCCAGTTCAAACGCCTTTGGCTTCTCGTCCCAAGTCTCTACCCAGTCCAGGCCGAAGCAGTTTTCATCACGAACAAAGACCTCACGAGCAGCAATAGGAAGATAATGGCCATAGCCGTGAGTAATGTACAAAGTCCTCTCATGGTGGGAGAAACCTTTGATGTTGTCCACGGAGAAGCCAAGGGTAACGTGTCGCTCGTAGTCCGCCTTCCAGTCCTTCATGAAGTAGGCAATATCCTTGATGTCAATGCGAGTGCAAGGGACTTGCCACAATCGAGTATGAGATGGCTGGCATCCACCACACGGATCTCCCTTGTCGCACGTCTTTTTGAGGAATTTGCAACGCAAGCAAGCTCTGAGCTTTCGGATCTCATGAGCCTGTTGTCGCTGGTCAGGGCGGAGAGGACCACGTCTCCTGCCAACCTTCTTCTCTGACAAAGCATCCTTTCGTGTTGATTGTGCACTGGCCTTCTTAATGGTAGGCTTGGTGGTCTTGGAGACGGGACTCTTCTTTCTCCTACTTGGCGGTGAGCTCATGCCAGATGACGATGGTGACATGGAAGTCGAAACCGGGGGCTTAATGTCAATGGGCTCAACAGCAGCAGATGTTGAAGCGGCATGTGGATGAGGAGAGTGATGGTGATGGAGGTCACAGTGTTGACCATAATCTGGGAGACCATTCGGAGCGGTATGTGCCTGGGCAAGCTCAACATTGGATTCTGAGTTGGGTGAGTGGAGAAAAGACGGAATCTCTTCATAGCTGCTGAACGAGTGAGCAGACAGAGCAGCATCAGATTCGGAAGAATCCGAATTGGTGCGGATGTGTAAAGTCTGACTGGGGTTGAAGACAGCATCAGTGTAAGAGTCCAGTGATTGTCGAGAAGGAGGTACTTGGAAATCGCCGGCATTGAAACCATGGTCACTACCGGACATAGACCTGACCTCGAGCCAACTGTCGGTAGGCGAAGTTCCTGCCAGATTTGAATTCGAGTTTGCATAGACGTCTGCCGAAGCCATCGACTCGTTGGTCATGGCCAGTGTCATCATCTCGCGCTGAAAGTCATTGACCTGGTAGGACAGCGTATTCATCGACTCCATTGGAGCAGACATGGGCATGTACTGCTGGGCCAGACTGCTCGTATCTATGGAAACGCCAGTGTTCATAGGGGCGGTTGTAGACGGCATATATTCCACAGGTGATGATTGTAATGTCCCCGCATAAGCGGTGTTGGTAAAGGCCTGTTCGAAACTTGAATCATGGATGTAAGTTTGCTGGGTCTGCTGAGCTAGCTGGTATTGCCAGTCGGTCGTGAGCATGGCAGCTGATGGATCCACGGTTTGCGGATATCGAAAGGCAGCGGTGGACAAAGATGTCGCGGCCGTTGTGGCATTCGGCCTCCCGTGATGGTTCATGTCGAACTGGCCGGCGCTGACATTTTGGTTTACGCTGGCGTTGGAGCTCGGGTTGGAACGCGAATCGAGGGGTTGGTGATATTGCTGCTGATGTTGCTGAGACATGTCTGGCGGCGGCTGCTCCAAGTTCATCGGCGGCCAAGTTGCTGGTGGATGAAGATAAGAAAACCGCTGAGGGTCTGCCAGAGCTTCGTGGGCAAAGGTGAGCGAGTCCATGGTCAGCACGGGCGGCGGAGCAGCGAGAGGAGGATTCATCGATAGTGCGATGAGAGTCGGTGAGGGTGTTCGCGGCCGGCGGTGCGAGAAGCTAAGGTGCTAAACTCGGCGCCCCGTCGAGGACTGCGGAGAGGAGAGCATGATCGCCGACGAGGTGGAGTTTGAGGACGATTGCTGACTACTCCAGGCGCCGCAGTGCTGAATCAAGAAGGCCGAGAAGGCGAAGAGGGAAAGACGAACTGGAGCCGGTAAAGGGTGAGGGGTTGTGGTCGCTTGAAAATGCGGTGAGCGGAGGCTGGTGTCGCCGGGCCTATTGGCTGTCGCTGCATTAGCGCCATGCGCCTCTCACCGCTCCCTGGCCCATTGATGATTTGATCTCCACCCAAAACCTCGCCGTCAGTGCCGCCTTCTCTCGCACTCTGGCGCGCCCGTGGGATCCTTCATATTATTACCTACTGCATCGCAACCTCCCTGCATCGGCACCCGACCAGGAATCTCCTTCGCAAACCTCGCCTGGTCGCCCGGCGATACGAGGCTCAGACTCGGTCGACTCCATCGCAGGCCCTCCGCCCCTCTATCGCAGGGGCCCGATCCGGTACGCGCTGGTCGACCTTCCACCTCCACCAGTCCCGGCCGGGAAACCATGCAACGGTAGGATCGTGTGAGAGGCCCGCTGCAGGCGCGCCAATGGACAAATGCTGGCCACGAGGAACTGCTACATGTGCCTTCAGCATGCCTACGCCCGTCAAAACGGTATCGGTACGAGCAACCACATGCTGCGCACGCCACCACATCCCTCCTTGCATATGGAGATAACTGACCATTTACCACTTTCATGACCCTCTTCTGCATATCTGAGTCTGTTGTGCATATGACTTCTAGGATGTAGTTGCCGCCAAAATTCGAGAACTCTTTGCGTTCCACCACAAAGACCAACATGAAACCTCCCTGTCGCACCCCCAAGCTCATTTAATGCATCGACATCATTCTGCTTATCCCAGCTTCGTTTTCGCACATCATCGGGCGTTTGCGTGATGTTGAGCGCGGTATGTTGCGCAGGCTTACGCTGTGTCCCTGACATTAATGCCGAATCGAGCGTCCACTCCCGTGGCGTCAAACTTTATGGACGCAATCTCTCATAGGCTGATCGAGGATCGAGCAGTGAGACACGACAGCTACGCTTTACTCATTCATATAATGACAGCCGGCCTAATCCACCTCTTTGTCTTTGAAAAAAACTCGTGTTTGCTCCGCTGTACCCCATGGCAAGACGTAGACGGGATGGATGAGTCGGACCCGGTCATCTTCATCAAACACAACGTCTTCCTCCTTTGATGCATCCACCCTCCAGTTCAAGTCAGCGGAAAGGAATTCTGCCTTCTGGTCTCCATCCGCCAAGTAATAGTAGTGATTCTGGGCCGCATTTAGACCGGCCAAGGAGTAGCATGTATGGTATGCGTCAGGCCTGGCGCCGGGTTTATCTCGAAGACCGCCGGACTTCGCCTGGCAGCAGCACAGCAAGTATCTCGTGAGTCCCTGACGGCTCCACAGGCTACTGGATGGAAGGCTCTTCGAGGATGACTGGCCCGATCCGCGCATGGCCGCCTCCAACAGTGCCCAGCAGCCCCCAACCCAGTGACTATAGCAAGCATCCACAAGCTTATTAGTACGACCGGCGAAACCACCCTCTGGGGCCGTCTGTTGTGCAGAAAGCCAAGATAGGAGTAAAGGGACATCCAAACAACTGTATCCTGTCAGCTTATAGATAGACGAGTATTGCAATGTAGAACCATGCTCTACCTATTGACAGTCTCATGCGGCTCTCCGATAATACAAAGACAGGCAAGTGCGCAGAAAGCATACCCACCATGTGCTTCGTTACCAGGAGCCGCTCCAATACCACCTTCAAAGGATTGACCTATCTCGCCATTAGGTTGCACAACAGAATTTCAGGGTCCAAGAGACTCACAGCGCGATATCCAATCCATGAGCCCGGTAAGAAATGTCTCGTCTCCTTTGACTCGAACGGGAGAATCTTCAGGGAGTTCGAGTGGCAAATGAAGGAGCGAAATAATTGTCATTGCACAGTACGCCCCCCTGGACATTAATCAGTATGAGCAAGATGCCGGGCTTGTGTGATCGTACCTCATGTCTTCTTCTCCTCCGGAAGAAACCTTGAACCCTCCATCTGTCTGCTTAACGCTTCCAAGCCATCGCCACCTGTCATTATCTGTAAGCGCAGCCTGATCGCGACAGTAGCATCGTGGGTCACGTACATGGCACTTCGGTCAATCAACCCAAGAGCTTCCTCACCGCCGACAATGGCTAAGCTGAGGACGCAAGCATAGCTGGCAGCAATATGAGATCGTTGTCCATGACCGCCGCCAAACCCACCATTCGGGTTCTGTAGTGGTTTCACCGTCTGTACGAGTCTAGTCGTGAAGTTAGCATCGTCAGAGAGCGCGACAAACGTTCATTTATTCGTGGCTTTGAATGCCGTGATCAATGACTTACCGCTCACGGTATTCGCTGATGTCGCAGCCCAGGAATGAGAGTCCTGCGAGGGACCAGTAGAATAGCCATGGACGGCTCGCATCCAGTGAGACGAACTGGGCGGGAAAATCTTCCAGGTAGTCCTGAAGGAACTCAATGTGGTCTTCTTTCTGTAAACTTGGTATCCCAAATGGGTTCTGCTGGAGCTCTGAGTTTTGGGGGGCTTCGTTTAGCAGGAACGGGAGACATTTTCGCGTCGTCTCCTTTCGAACCTCTGATGTCTCTGTCTCAAGTTCATCTTGGACAGGAGGAGGACTGGTGAATAAAGCTGGCGTTGCAAAAGTTGCGATTGGTTCATGCAGTCGAAGATTTCGGATAATCTCGAGATCTTCAGTGCCAGCGTCAGCAGAACTGATGGGCGTGGCATCAGTCGAAGCTACGGCGGACATATTGTCTAAATTGGAATCTCCAGCACGTCTATTGGTGGCACTAGATTTTGATGAAAAGCGGATTCTTCGTCGAGAATTGCGGACAGGAATGATGAGTG